>VKKV01000186.1:0-37281 GCA_008080845.1 Phytophthora kernoviae | reverse complement strand
GGACATCCAACAGCGTCTTTAAGGTCGGGTGATGGCACCAATTCTGCAGTAAAAGTAATTTGATGTTTAATACTTACAGTTTGAACTTTTTGAACGCAATAGAGACGCCTATCCAATCATTAAACGCAAAGAATTGCTTTCGACGATCGTTGGGCGGTATTGAAGACGCAGAAGGCTTTGTATTCGATGATGCAGTCAGCGGACTGCCAACTGAGCTGCAAGTACTCGCGTTCCTTGGCAGTTTTAAAAGCACATCCTGGTGTCGCTCCTCCGCAAGAACTTGATGGAATGCACGGAGCAAATTTCTCTTTGAAAGTCTGGAAGACACTCTTTCCATCGCACGGTGATCCATTTTCGAGGCTTTCTTAGCACCCCTGCTTAAAACCTGTGCAGCCATCAAGAACTCAAACTCGAACTTTTGAAGAATTTTGCATCGAACTTGGTCGCATCCGATGTACCGAATGACTCTCCTTATCACTTGTCGAAATGCTTACACGGGTCCAATACGATTCATGAGAGGTCCAATTAAGCGCCAAACTCGAGGAAGCTGCATCAGTGTGCGTCGACGGGTGAACAGGGGGGCGTCGGTGTCGGAGACAACACAAGTTTCGCAAGTGGACGAACCTACCAGTGCGTTGCGCTCTAGTAGCCGTGCAGACATTTCGCGTCTGAGTGCCTCCTCTTGGTTAGTCACTGACTTTACCAACTCTGTCTTCACTAACAATAATCGAGTGTAGAACACCGGTTCAACCATTGTAGCAGCAAGGATCCCTTGCAGTCCCAACGTGTTCCAACTTGGCCAGTTTGTCAGAGCAGCTCATGGACAGTGTCGCTTGTCCAGCGGCAGATCGGCAAGTGGACGAACCTACCAGTGTTGCGCTCTAGTAGCCGTGCAGACACAGCGCGTCTGAGTGCCTCCTCTTGGTTAGTCACTGACTTTACCAACTCGTCTTCACTAACAATAATCGAGTGTAGAACAATCGGTTCAA
This sequence comes from Phytophthora kernoviae, assembly GCA_008080845.1. Lineage (NCBI taxonomy): Eukaryota > Oomycota > Peronosporomycetes > Peronosporales > Peronosporaceae > Phytophthora > Phytophthora kernoviae. Next base: position 36,292 of record VKKV01000186.1, on the reverse strand, counting down.
ACCATTGTAGCAGCAAGGATCCCTGCAGTCCCAACGTGTTCCACTTGGCCAGTTTGTCAGAGCAGCTCATGGACAGTGTCTGCTTCTCCAGCGGCAGATCGGATCTACCAGATTTCACACGTGCAATGCCGACTGTTTGAGCGAATCGTTTGTCAGGCGGGAGGTCTCCATCACGTTCAGCTTCACAAGTCCTTGCCCGTTTGCCACGTGACTTGGCACCTGTCAGTCTTAATGCACTGCGTTCAACTTGGATTCCTCCTTCTTGTCCAGTCTCCACCTCCCTCGCTATCCGTTGTTGTACCAATTCATCCACCACTTCTTCACGTAACTCGTAGATTGCAGCGTTCCCACAGGGTGCCTCAGTAATGAAGAGATGCAACGAGTACTGAGGCTTAAGGACCAGTCGACCGGTTCGGGTGACGCTCAAAGAGCGACTGAGCCTTGTAAATTTCTTCCTGTTCCTGCAATTGCCAAGCCAACGCTTCAGTGTAGAGATACCGAAGGAAAGCTCGTCTGGCTAGAATTTCAGCGTGACAGTCGTTCACTACGAGACCGTCAATGTTCAAGTCCCGACGTCCAAGACATTTGTTGCCAGTAGCTGCTGACAGGACTCGGAATGTGTCAGTATCGTCATCATTACGAGTTTGCAGTACGATAGCTGCTAATACAGTCCATTCCGATTGAGATAACTTTTTCTGACAGATAGATGAACTCTCGAACCATTGCAGTGCAGTTTGTGCCACGCCTGGCGCGACGGATGGCTCCAGCATCGTCGAAAATGAGCTCTTGGTCCAAAAAAAACCTTTTGCCTGAGGGCAATACTAGCTGGGGATGACTTTACTGCTCGTTTATTCTACTTTAGACGTTGCTGTTGTTGTCAGTCGTTGCAGCAGTGGCCTTGCTAGTTTTGTCTGCGTCACTTCGTCTCGAGGAAGAGCAGCGGAGCCATGCCCAGTATACAGCCGATGGTCACCCCAATGGAGCTGCCCAGCATCTTAGCCCACCGAACTTGCTTCAACATTATCTGCGTACCGACAGCAACAACGAATGAACCATAGTGAGTGCATGGATTAGAGCGATACGGTGCTAGCATATTTCCTTTACCTGCTCAGCAGTTAACACCGGGACTGGAAGACCGAGACGCGCGCAGAAGTCCTCAACCACATTGCCAAGCCCCAAGCCAGCGATGTCCGAGATGGTGTTGCCAATACCGCTGCCGCCATCGACGATAACCCGAACGAGACACCAAGTGTGAGGTCGATGTAGTCCCCTCGCGAGATCATCATGATGAAGTTGTCGACAAAGCCGAAGCCAATGAACGGCAGACCAACTTGTAGCGCCACCATCTTAAGTTCTTGTGTCGGAATCTTCACAGTAGCGGATGCGATTGCAGCATCTTGTGATGGAAGTTTCGACGATTGACGCACCAAATTCAGCGCTCGAGACAGATTTCGAGTCGTGGACGGCGATAGTAGTGCACTGAGAGAGCTGTACAGCCTCTGGATAGGAAGGTTGAATCTCTACCGTTACGGACGGCTTTACATTTAGCATCATCACATTTTGGCTTTCCTCGCGAACGCCCGCCAAAAATATCTGAGGCAAGCATTGCAATGACGACCGAGGGCGGACGAGAACAAATCCCTCGGATGACTCAGATGGTCGATGACGCGCCACTGGAGCCAATCACACAGCGTGTCCTGCGAGCGTCAAGTTGAACCTGTACCGATACTTGAACACGCACGCAGAGCGTCGCTCTTAGAGCGCGAGGTGCTGTTTCAGTTGGGCTATTACCTGACCTTAGAGGCTATCGGTTCTCCGCGTGTAATATGATCGTGCACGACATCATCGTACACCATTGCCAGTCACATTTGCAGAGTAGCAGGTCAGGGATGAGCAAACTTCCCTCCGGCTATTTGTCTGGCTGGATATTCATGCACCAGAATGCGATTCCTTCAGCGGTAGGCACATCCGCGCATGGGGGTTTCTTAGGCTGGAGTCGTGCTGGTCCACCCCATAGCGTTGAGATCTCTGTTTGACCTCCGTCTTTGTTTGCGGGACGACTCTTTACATTGCCCTTTTTGGCAAATACCTCAGGATATTGAAGCATGATTTTTTAACCTGCACTTCCAGCGGATGCATTCGAGGCACCCTGGATTGGCAGCATCCAACAAGGCGAGCCTTCAATTGCACAAACCTCCCCGCTGACGCTATAACGCCCTGCCCATCTCATTTTCAGCGTCGCTTCCATCTGGATGGTCCATCATGACTGCTTTCCTGTAGCAGTCTCAAATGAAGACGACAAGGTTGCAGTAGGCAAAGAAACCCCAATAGATCGGTACTCGAACTTCCAATACCGGTATTCGTGAGCACTTCAACTTGCAGGCTTTGACACACCATGCACCAAGTTGCCTTTTGCACAAACAAGAAAACGAAGCAATAAAGCGGCGAAGGAAAGGGCGAGACTTAGAAGCACGCCAATATGGAGCATGCACGCCCTCAATACAGGTATGTGTCACGATGTAAACGACTCTACACTATTTGCTATGAGCTCCATTATCTGGTTAGTTTTCATCAACTTAGGATGCATTCAGTGACAGAACTGGCGCAGATGAAGCATTCGGATGGCAATTATTCCACGATAAACAACGAAACCTTGTGTACTACCTGCACAACTACACTGGAGAAGTGCGGTGGCCTCGACCTGAGACTGTGGGCTTCGTCATGCACGGTCTTAAACCGCTCCCTGCTCGTACTGAAGTGGATGCCACGACGGACAGCAGCCTCGTGAATCCCGACATTTGGAGCCCGTACTACCCTCATGTGGTCATGCTCCCATCTGGACTGGTGCAAGTGCATCCTAGCGCGGATTCGAAGCACGAGGAACAGCTGAAATGTGGTGTGGATACAACCGATTTCCACTCGCGCACTTTGGAACAACCGCAGATAGAGGAACATTTACAGGCTTGAACGGGGCTGCGAAAATTAGTAGTGGGGCAACTGTAGCACCTGGCGCTCGGATGTTACCACCTACGTGGGAGGAATCGCGGAGCGGTTCACCGTTTTTGCCGCCATACCCGGTCGCAATCCTTGGGCACGACACAAAAGAAGGAAAGGGGCGTCCACGCCATTGCAGGATCTGGACGAACAATTCCACACGCCTGAGATTGAAGTGCCACGCAGCTATCAGCAGTACCAACGTGGTGGGATCAAGCTAGAGAGAGTGCAAACGTCAATTACTTGGCCCATGCTTTCCCGTGAATGCACGGCAAACTCGTCAACACCGTCGTTTGCTGCTTCCGATGACAGTACTCGCAAACAACCTGGTAACTCGTTGCTCTCTGTCCTTGCTATCCGAGCTAGCTTTGATATTGTCTTGACTGAACAGACTACCCGAAGGGGATTGTGGCACCGCGCAACGAGAGGAAGGAGCACAACCGCAAGGGCTACTTGCTCCGTCAGGCGCGGAGAATGATGCGAGATAATACCAGCTCAACCGGTACGGAACCCAAGCAGCTTAAGCCGCAAGACACACCAACTGGGAAGACACGACACGAGTTCAGTCGAAGTGTGGAAGGCAAACAAGACGCCTTCACGATCTGCAGCGACGAATACAACCAAGTTTCGCCTGAGCGCAGCTAGATCGCACCATACAAGCAGAGAACTTATTTACTCTCAATGAGAAGACCCTACGTCCGTGGACAGAAGACCACAGCGTCAGTCATCACCACGAGGACAATGGTGGACACCATCCACTTCAACATGGATTGATATTTTGAATAGACGCATTTTAGGTCTTTTATACTTGGGAATTCTATGTGCTCTGTTGTGTGAAGACAAATTTACTGAATCATGTTTTTTGTGGTACACACCATTTTGTTGATCGGTGGGAAGCAAAAGCAAACCTCAAGAAAAGGCCTCTCTGTTGCCCTGCTGTACGTGTGTCCCCCTCATCTGCTGCCTTCATGCTAGAGATCCGAGAGCTGCGGCCGCTTCTGGCCATCCTCAATGTACGTATCTAAGTGCCTGTAGGCACAGCGTAGGCGTATTTCCGCTACTTGTCCGTCTGATCGACGAGAGGAGCGCAGTCTGCTTGATAGAAATTTACATAATGACGTTAGAAATGATTGTGGAGTGCATTTCTAACCGACCTTAGCGCATCAAGAACTAAATGTATCATGTATTCGCGACGCTGCAGGAGGACGACAAACCGCTGGAGCAAGTTTCTAGCATGTTCCTACGCACCTTCACCAAGAACGACCACTTCAAAGTGGGCTGCACGATCTGCATCCTGCTGCAGGACAATTTGCTCACTAGCTCACAGGTTTGAGGCATTTGTTTCTTGGTGTTTTAGAGCTGCTTTATGGGATGTTTCATGCTCAATATGACTTATTTTCTGTGTACATTTGGATAGCGCATGGTGGGCTTCTCAATCTTGTGCGATCTGTACCGCAATGAAGGCACCAACACGAACCCGTTCCTGCCAGTGTTCCTGGATGCACTGGAAAAGGGCTCGACTGACCTTTGCGAGAAGAAGTTCGTTGTTCACTTGCTGTCGGCTGCTGCCAATCGCGATGTGCGTGTTCTACTGCTGCTTCTTGGGATTTTGTCGTAAGAGATGATGATGATGTTGACCGACGTTGTGTTGTTTGCAGTCAAGCAAGAAGACTGCCAAGCAGGTGATTACAGAGTTTCGGGCGAACCCGTCGCAGCCTGTTCAATTTGATGTGGAGGCACTGCGAAACAGCTACACGGAACGCACACCGTCAATCCCACAGATCCGCGCTGCTGGCATCCGAAATGTGGTAACAGACACGGAGTTTGATTTGCAGGAACATGTGAACAACGGAGCGAATCTGCAGGTTCCTCCTAACGAAGTCAGCTCACTCAACTTGCCGTGCTTTGAAGCACTGTCGCTAGAGGAGATGAGTTTGCTTAGTGATGCAGAGGCATCGTCCAGTACTGCTGCATCTGGTGCTAGTTCGGCCAGTGCTGCTGCTAGTGCGTCAAGTTCAACTGGATCGTTGTCATTGTTGGCCTTTGAGCCGACGTTCATGCAGCTTCCCCGCCGATCTTAGAGCCAGATATGACCGAGTTGATTTGGTTGAACCCTGATTACTGCCCGACGGTGCTGTGGGATTCTACTATGCTGGACTCAACTCATGGCATCGCGCTGCGAGAATTAATGCTACGTGCATTCCAGAAACCGCTGGTACCATCACTGCAGCAGAAGGTGCTCGCAGAGCTTGAAGCAGACCCGAAGCTCGTGTATCACTGCTCTCTGACGCCTCAAAGGTTACCAGACCTAGTGGAGAATAACCCCATGTTAGCCATCGACTGCCTGCTGAAGCTCATGTCGTCCAACCAGATTACAGAATACCTGTCAGCGTTGGTGAACATGGACATGTCACTGCACTCAATGGAGGTCGTGAATCGCCTAACAACGGCAGTCGACCTGCCTACGGAGTTCATCCACCTGTACATTTCCAACTGTATTTCGTCGTGTGAGAACATTAAGGACAAGTACATGCAGAATCGCCTGGTGCGCCTGGTGTGCGTCTTTCTGCAGTCCCTGATCCGCAACAAGATCATAAATGTGCAGGTATGTCCAATGGCGCTGGTGGGTTTGAGTGTTTTATTTCTGTTGCTAATGCCCGTTTTTGCCTCATGTGTGTTAATTATATTGATCAGGACTTGATCATTGAAGTGCAGGCTTTTTGTATCGAGTTTAGTCGGATTCGTGAGGCTGCAGGGCTGTTCCGCTTACTGAAGACACTGGAGTAATAGGCTCAATACCCCGCGTACCCAGAAAGCAACATTTACTGAAGAAAACAATCAGCGAAGACCTGGCGCAAATCATGGTGCGTGGGTGATCGTTAATAGTATTGGACTCTTCACCTCTTCGTCCGAGGATGTCATCTTCTACAGCCATTGACTCTAGGATAGCAATGTTGACATGGTTGAGAGGGTTCTTTGGTGTTTTGGCTATGGACTTGAAGCGTGTTTATTGAGGTTTAGGCCTGCTAAAGACTACACGTATCACGCTAAAGAGAGGAATCCCTGCGCAAAAGCGCATCAAGTCGCGGGTTAGCAGTCCTTCGATGTCATGGGAGTCAGTCTACAAGAGCAGATACGGGATCAGCATATATCGCGCAGCTCCAACATCACTGGGGGCAGAAGGCAGCATTACCTCGTCTTCCCATCGTTTGGTCATCGCGTTCCACTCGTACGTGCGCAGACCTGAAACCTGTAATCACTTGCGCAAGCGAAAATTAACGCACATGAAGGGGAGGAGGCAACTGTTCATAGGACTACTAACCGGGGATGTGAATTGAAGCTGCTGCTTGGCAGGCAGCACCTCGAGCACGAACTCCTTGTCATTTGTGCAAACGACGAGTCCTCCATCTACCACCAATAAGTCGCCACTCAGCATGAGACCACAACCAAACTGCACAAAATCTATACAGGAGTTTTAACACACCACCATCACGCTGCAGCTGGAAGTCCTCATTGACCGGCGGATGCAGCGGCTCCATTGCAGTCTGCACGCGGTCCAAGAACTCCGTCGACAGTTTCGCGAACCTGTCAGAATCTGCACCTTCAGTCCTCGTCCACGACAATGAATCCCATGCAATGGTAACAACTGGCTAGCTCTGGCTTACTTGTCTTTAGACATTTTGGGTTTGAGACGTCGACGTCGTGCTGTGCCTCCTGCACCAGCAGCCGCTGGGATTGTAATTTTCTCCCGTGTTTGCACCGCAATCTGGCGGCAAATGCTGCATGCAATATACAACAGCATCAAGAACGTCATATCACTCTATTTGATCTTGTACATCGTCTAGAACAGCGGCAAGCAGTGCGTCATACCGGGAGCCGCACGTTCCAACACTTCGGCGCAGCATGATGCTCAATCAGTCAATCATTAAGTGCGTATGTCTGAAAACGAACTTAACGTTATTTTTCAGCCCGAAAGCAACAAGCTATGGCTCCATCCGCTCCTGACCCGCTCCTCGCTCGCGTGCGCCCTTCATGCGCGGCGCTGGTGGCCCACGAAGACTCTTCCGTGCGTGTAAATTCCGACAAAGTACGCGCGTTTATAGAGGAGCTGGACCGCTCGGAGTTCAGAAGCTGGCTGAGCCCATGCATTTCCCTCTCAACTTCCGCTCGCAGCAGGATGAAATTAACTTTCTCAGTGCGTTAGGAAGTGCTTATTTATCTATTGTATAGCATTTGTCAATTAGTACAAAGTGCTGATTATTTATTACAATGCTGTGCTGGAGTGCAGCGCTGTATGGACTGCTGAACTTTGGCAGCGGGTTCCGTAAGGAGCTGCACAAGTACGCAGACCGAGTACGTCTTTACCGTCACCTTTGTAGGCTGCTGCAGTTTAACTTATTTTAATGATTTGCAAACTAATCAATTTTCTTATGAAAATAGGGAGCGCATGACACCATTGTAAGTTGTGTGCAATGGTCGGAAATCTTGCCGAGTGGAATGTTGACTGCTTTGTTGTTGCAGGTGTTTGGTTTGATTGGGATGTACATCTCAGTGCCGAAGCTGAGTGGTGAATTCATGAAGAACTTGAGTCTGGACTTGGTGGCGTCTTACTTCAGTATCCCATTGGAGAAAGATGAGGAGATCTCGCCGGGCATCTACATGGCTAAACCGGTACGACAGGCATGTAGTTGAGATGTATCAGGTGGTGCATGGGTACTTATCACTCTTTTGGCGCACAAAATGTTTTTTATGTTTAACAAATTCAGGGACCACTAAAGCCACTGGCACAGATGCTTCAACGCGTAAGACCCAAGTATTGCCTCCATGAATATTCAAAGGGTATGCTAAACCTTTTGGTGTCTCTGTACTGTAGGTTCTGAACGAGTGCGGCCAGAAGTTAGTCGAAATGAAGATAGAAGACTTTGGAGCGTTCGTTCTAGCCAACTTGTCGCCGAAAACTTCTGGTGATTTGGAGGAGAAGGAGACAGTAGGACCTGGTGCAAGTGCTGTTTATCTCACGAACCAGTTTGTGGATACGTTCCCGGCGTTTGACGACCATTATGAATGCCGCGGTGAAAAAGTGTATCTTCTTAAGCGCGTGCAGCTATCCGTTGCATGCATCCACCGTCGCTTTATGGTGGGGAATCGTCTATCGAAGCGCTTTGCTGAATTTGGAATTTTAAGAGCTTAATATGCCGCTTGTTTGTTTGATCCGTTGCTTGACAGGATAACGAACCCAAGCTGACGTTCGCTGACATCGATGAGCTTACGGCTTTAAGTGACAATGTGAGATGCAATGCACTCTTTCTAATGCCTATTATGCGCCAACTTCAATGCCAATGAGTGTCTATTGCTGTTGTGGTAACATATTTGCAGGTCTTGCCGTGTGTGCTGCACGCTCTGGGAGTGCTTGAGGTGTGTACAACTTGTCGGTCTAATCCTCCCTCATCCGAATTGTAGCCTGACGCATGTGTTATTGCTTGGCGAATGGGAACAGTATGATGTGGAACTGGAGGCGAAGATCAATCGCGGCGAGGAGCTACCAGCCGGACAACAAGAGTGTGAACTGCGAGCTGCCGCGCTGGTAGCATGCGATCAGATTGTTGCCGAGAGCAAGGGTGGAATCAGCACCCTCGAGTTGGACTTCTATCTCTGGCGCGTGGGCAAGGAGGATCGCTTCCGGGGTCTGGAGCGCCACGCCACTCGCGACACGTTCTTCTACTGACCGCGCCTGCCAACAGTTGAAATAAATGGTCAGTTGAGAGCTGCTGCCAAGTAAGTTCATAAAGAGACTATCTTCTCCCGAGTCGCCCTCTATTAGCATTCTGCTCTCGGTCATCATTGAATAGTGCAGGAGTAAAGCACTGAACGTTGCGACCTTGTGCCCTTCCGTCCACATGCTCTGTCCAGTTGTATGGTGCGTCTGCTAGACTGGTGCGTCTGCTAGACTGGTGCTCAAGCACGTACCCATTATGTGCATCTGCGGAATGTACAAATTAAACAGTGCATGTCTTTGGCCCACTTCAACTTGTGCAAGCGCTCGCAGCCGTTAATGCAGCTAAGGAAAACTTGTCCAGCACCATTGGAGAACATTCTACATCCACAATAAGTGAGCTGAGCCACACTCCAACTCATGACGTCGGAGTCGAAGATCGACAAGGATAAGGTACGCAATACCTCGTCACAATTGTGCTTTTATATTGCTTTCTTTCTAACAGCCGTATTGAATGGATTCCTTGCAAAAGCAAACGATCCTCCACATTAATGCAAGTCTCACACGCAACTCGGTGACGGATCGTGTGGCTACCAAGATGGTGGAACATTTAATGCATCACTACCACCATCATATGTGCGAAGGTGACGTGGATAAACCCGAAGATGTCCTCAACATTGAGGAATGCGATGTGTGGAGCAGCGAGATGGCCAAATTTGACCGAGAGACCATGGTCCATGTGTGGAAGGTGCGTCATGGTAGCAAGGATGAGTCGGACTTGGCTGCGTTCAAGCCGATCAAAGAGTTGGCCGAGCAGATGCTGCGTGCAGATTTTCTCGTCATCACGAGTCCAGTGTGGAATTTCAGCGTGCCCTACGCCCTGAAGCAGTACATTGACTGCGCCGTACAGGCTGATCTTAGTTTCCACAACAAGGACGAGGAAGGGCCTTCACGCCCGTACTTCACAGGGCGGCCACTCATCGTGATCTCGTCGTCAGGTGGCAAGGCGCCATCAGTTCACGAAGACTACGTGTTCCCTTTCTTGTCTCGTGTTTTCGCCATGTGCGGATTTGACGATGCGCATCGAGTGGCCATCGAAGGTCTGGCGATAGAAGACAAGGAAAAGTGTTTCGAGAGAGCTGTGGAGGAAGCCAATTGCATCGCCGACAAGGTGGTGCGGATTCACAAGCTACAACTAGCTATGAATGAGTGAGAGAGAACTGAGTTGCTGTTTAATCTGTTGGTCTCAAAGTTTGGGCATCATGTCGATCACCATGAGTGCAGCATCCATTCGCTTTCTTGAGTTTACGACCAACAGAATGCTGCAATTCCAACTTGATCGTCTGCCTGGCACAGCAACTAAGCAGCCAAACGGGTAAAGAAGGGCTCTGTGGTCACTGCAGACTCGACATCTTGCTGAGACGGCAACTTGCCTCGATGTTCAACCTGGTCGTCGCGAAAACAATTTTCGCAAAGAAACAAAACAAGGATTTGAAATAAAGTCCATAGTACAGGTTATATGCTTTATTAATTTTAATATTCTAGTAAAATAGGTGATTTAATCATTCCATACCATCAAGATATGCCATTGAACAGGTATTACCAGACAGAACCTCTCCAAATCGTTGAAATGTATCCAAATCACACTTGTCTGGCGATTCTATTGGCCAGAAACATTTCAGTCGACCAATCACAGCGTTCATGGCTCGTCTCTGTGCATCTAGGATGGGTGCGCGGCCGCTTTTGCTGTAGGAGCTCGATGCCCTCCGCCACACTTGGTTTCAGTATGTCTCTCGCAGCCCGAAAGAAGATGGAGGGCCAAAGCAGCGTCGAGGCAGCCGCTGCCCGTTTCGTTCACTCTCACTTCATCATTTGCAGATTCTTCTCTACTGTGGTGGTAGGTTGATTGTTGCCTTCGCAGTGTGTGGCTGTGACCACCAATAGACCCAAGTTACTGCTAGGAGATCAAGCGGAGAATCAGGCATCATCTTACTGTGTCCTACAGCCGTCCCAAATTCCCATATCAGATTCCCATTCAAACATTAACAACTTTTCTTATCCAGTCAATTTATAAGTTACTCGCTATCAGAGGACACTTCCGACTTTGCCATGGGAGACGTTGGAGTATCAATGCGCAACAATGTGGAGTGGCCAGGAAACAACATCATGAACAAGGAACACCATATCAACATCGAAGTCACCAGACCGCCTGGTCTGCCCCTTCGACAACGATCTCTGGGAGCGATGCCTGCTATGGCTCGCTATCGTTCCGACTCGGCATTGGAGACGCGTCTGAGCGTCTGCAGTACCTCCGGCACCGTCTACGAGAATGTTGTGGTCGTGGGGCACATGTGCGGATCCGACAACGTGGTGTACTACCTGCTGGAAGTGCGGTCTTGGGAGATGCCGCTTGAAGGATACGTGGTACGACGCCGGTACAACGACTTCAGGAAGTTCCACCACGAACTGACCAAGTGCATGCCCTCACAACGACCGCGTAGCAGCACTAGTATTGGATTCGGACTCTCCTACTCGTCGCTGCTGTGCAATCCGTTGGCGATAGGAGGAGCGCCAGAAGCCTCACCTCTGTGGTCGCCACGACGGACTGACGACGGAAGAGTGCAAAGCCAGAGGAAAGAGTCGTGGATAAGCGAAGATAGCAGCACACAACTACTGCTAGAGGAGAACGAGGTTCAAAGCAGTGCCCCACCTGCTGCGCTGGCTGAGAAATTCAAGCCCAAAGGTGTGTCCAGTTACAATATCAACGGGGTGCTGCCACTGGACGAAGTCAAGTTTAACCTTGCAGGACGTCCGTGGCTGCCTCCAATGCCCAGTGGAGGTGTGATTACCATGTTTACCACTCGACACGCACTGATCAACTACCGAATCGAGCAGTTCAATCACATTATGGCGGCTGTGATGAGTGACAAGTCAAGCGATGTGGCCAGGCTGCTCATGAACTTCATACAGGAGAAACCGGGTGCACAGGCACAGACGTACACGACGCTGTCAGAGTATGCGCCGATCGACATCCCGTTCAATGTGGAGCGCCACGCGCGGCGACGCGCCATGTCGGTGGGCAAACGTCAGCTTCGCGATCAGATGTCCATGTCTGCAGCTTGAGTCGGTAAAACAAGATCAGGACCGTCACGACGAGAGGATTCAGCTGTAGAGTAGTGATAGAATAGGATAGTGTAGCGTATTCAGTTCATGTATTTGGTCATGCCGCAACTCAATAGCAGCAAGACTGGAAGGCCCTTGTCGGAAACCGAGTAGTGCCACGTCACGTCGTCGATTAGTCAAAGTGTAGCCACTTTTGTCAAAGGCGAAGCTATTGGATAGCGAAACTTCAACGTCTCTGAACCCATCAGTTGAATCCGCTGTGGGTGCCATTTTCAAATTGGACGAGACAAGAGATTGACTGGCCATGCTGGACAAGTTACTGATCCTTTTATCAGTAGCAAGCTTATCCTACGGCGTCCTGAGCGATGATGGCTACGACGTAATCATTGTGGGTTCTGGACCCGGTGGATTGGTAGCAGCCGAGTATCTGACTCGGCAAAGCAACGTGTCGGTACTCCTGCTTGAAGCAGGCAATGTATCTTTACAGGTTACAGGTGGAACCGACGTGCTGTCGTACTCGGTGTCCGAAGGCTGGACTCAGTTTGACATCCCTGGGGAATTCGACAATGTCATCTACAACAGTGAGAATGAGGCCTACCGTGTGGACTGGATCGACTCGCCGTCCATCTGGCTTGGTAAACTGCTTGGAGGCTGCTCATCGATCAATGCCGCGCAGTACTTCCGTACGCCCAATGACTACGTAGCCAAGGTGGCGTGGCCATTTAGCGTAAGCCAAGTTAACAGCGGCTTCGACGCTGTCGAGAAGCTGTCTCCGTACACGGAGACGCCGTCTGCTGATGGAGAGTACTACCTCCTGGAGGCGTTTAACATCGTCAGCACAGCTCTAAAAGACGTTGGGTACGTCTTGAAGACATTGAATGACGAAGAGGCCAGGAACAGCAAGAATGGCACGTTCGGACACCCGCCATACTCCATCAAGGATGGCTTGAGGGATTCACCTGCCAAGACCTTCTACTCTGCAATGAAGGATCGCGAAAACTTCAAGCTGCTGGTCAACTCAAAGGTGCTGTATATCCAGCAGACGCAAGGCCAAGCTACTGGAATAGTGTATCAGAGTGAAGCTGGAGAAGCAATTGAGGTGTCACTAGCTGAAGGTGGCGTCGTGATGGTGGCTGCAGGTGCACTGAGTACTCCACAGGTTCTCATGCAGAGCGGAATCGGGCCAAAAGATCAGTTAGAGGCACTCACCACTGTGGGTTCATTTGATGGTGTCGGTGATCAAGACACGTGGGTGATCAATGAGGCAGTGGGCAAGGCTGTCTTTGATGCAGCGGTGGTGTACGCGTCATTCACTCATTCTGGGATGGTGCCGTTCCTGAATACCAAGCGACCAAAGGGTGCCGTCGCACAGTACGTGAAGGACCGGACGGGCGCGTGGGCTATCCCTGGCCCCGTCATGACGGCGTATGAGATGATGGAGATAAACGGTAGGGAATACGAATTTCAGACGACCGTGCTTCCACACGGATTCGGAGATGAATATGAAACAGATGAAGCTTACACGCTGGCACTGCTCATCAACAATCCTGAATCGCGAGATTCCATCAGTGTCGACAGGAATGGCTTCAACGTGGAGACGAATGGCTCGTGGTATTTGTCGACTCGAACGATGTGGCAGCCATGACGGCCTACGCCTCGAAAATGATCTCTGCCATGACAAACGCTGGCTCTATTTTCGTCGGAGACAACTCAGGCAACGGCGTGGACATCTCGAGCTGGGTTAGCGAAAATGCCGGATCGGTCAGTCACCATTTCGGTGGGAGCTGTTACACTGCTGCAGACGATGCAAATAATGCAGCTCGGTGTGCAGATGGATCGTTCCGAGTCGTGGGCACACAGAACGTCTACATCAGTGATGCCAGTCTCATGAAAGAGGGCACCGTCAATCCGTACGGGTTCGTGATGTACATTGGACACCAAGCAGCCAATAATGTGCTAGAATCGGCGTTTGGCGTCAGCACGGCAGACAGCGAATTCGAAGTATCGTCCAGCAGCAACGTTGCAAGCATTTTGTCTCCGACGAATGCCGACGCGTGCAATATCTTCTGCAGAATGTCGACGCACTTTATTGTCCTGTTGACTCTTGTCGTGTTCTATGGGTGATCTATATGGGTAGGTAACGGGTTCGAGCATATACGAAGTGGGGGGGCATTAGTGCATTCAAGAGAGCAATCGTATCAAGATACTAGTGTAGACTTACCAGGTCATTCAGCACGGCTGCTGCCAAAGGTTCAGCTTTTCATGTTGTGTTGAAGTTACCAGCGGTGCGTCTGTGGCACGCTCTGTGCGAAGGTTCTTGTCAAGCATCCGGATATCACACATCGATTAGTCGCACTCTTCCATCAAAACGCAGCAATGCCACGTCGCCCCTACAGCTACAACTTCATTCACTCCTTCGCCTGCTGGCGCAAAGGCACTCGCTGTCTAACCACCTGCTGCCAACACTGCGCCCATAAAAATCCTCGGCTCAGAGCTCTGCAGTGGAGACTTTTCTGGGCGGAGCATGCCAAGGTCCGCCCATCTGACGTAAACTTTCATAAATACGATGTTTCAACACCTTTACCATGTCAAATCCCGGTGTCAATATTTATATTTTCGTAAATACGATGTGGATAGTTCTTATAGAGTCAAGCTAATTGGTCTGAACTTCTGCATCGTATATGGTGAAAGTGGCGTTTTAATGAACGAGCCAGTTTCTCCACCTGCCGCTCATAAGTCGTGCATACGATGTATGGGGCGATGTATGGCTCCGTCGCTCCTTTGCCCGCTGCTCTTCTTCCCGCTGGTTCTGGTCACGCGTTACACAGACCAAACCCACCCTCGGTGTCTCCCGCCAGCGCTTTCCCTGAAAAAATTGGGCTTGGTACTGTCTTATTTCAGCAGTTTCTAGCGGAGACCGTGATTGCAGCCTGCTGACTGCCCTTCCTGGCTAATCGCCGTCTACAGTACTCTGCACGTCGTGTCCTGCGGCGTATCCCTCTTCTCTATTCTACACACGCAAACAACATGCTGGGGCGGAACGTCTGTCTCGCCGCATTGATTGCCAGTCAGTGATCGTCTCTACATGAAGTGGATGATAAAACTATTTTGCTGACCAAAGTACCATGATGTGTATGCGTGTGTGTTGCAATTGCAAACAGTCGCTGTGCAGGTGACGGCAGTTCAAGCGGAAGCAGCGGCGTCATCTATTTGCAGCCAAGCCGAGGAGTGCTATGTGAACGGCTCATCCTCGAAGACTTGCGACCGCACCAAGAAGAAGTGCAACCGATGCTTGAGCGAAAAACCGAGCGACTCGATGTTGTCCACTCTTGGGGCTTGGACCGAGTACAACTGCTACAGCTATGACGATGGAGAATGTCCAAGTGGCACGACCGAGTGTCCTGCAAGTACGTGAAATGTCGTCCTGACTAGGAACTCGGCAACGCTTTTGACCAGAAAGTTAACGTTTTCCTTTGTTTATGATGCAGCTTTGACGACCTCCGATAGTAAGAGTGAATCAGCGTCGTCGGACTCGGGGAGCTCTGAGAGTTCTAGCTCTACGAAGAAGAAAAAATCGTCGTCGTCGTCAAGCAGCGCTTCGTCAAAGTCGAGCAGCTCTTCGAGTAAGAAGAAGAAAACGACCACGTCTAGTGAGAGTGGGAGCTCTTCATCCTCATCGACGAAGAAGACAACAGCGCCGAAGACAACAGCGCCGAAGACAAAGGCACCGAAGACTACAGCACCTTCCGCTTCGTCCAGTAGTGATGGTTCGGCTGGGGACGTGTCATCAAGTGAATCGGCTAGTGCTTCCACTTCCTCCTCGTACGTGTCTGAATCTGCTTCTGCATCTTCTGCAGGAGGATCTAACTCTACGTCCCAAAGCTCTGATGCTACTGCTTCTTCGGACATTTACGCCGGCACGGCCAGTGTGAGCACAACGGTAGCTCCGACCACGACGACGACGACCAAATCTACGACGCCGGACTCAACGCTGAGTGATGACAATTCAAAGGCATCGAACACTGCCAGCGGCAGTGACAAGTCATCTGGAAATAACATGGGCATGATCCTTGGAATTGTGGGTGGAGCTGTTGTTGTAGCCGCTCTTGCAGGCTTCGTTGTTTGGAAGCGAAAGCAGGATGACGACGACTCGGATGATGAAAACCAAGCGTTTTCACCCACTAAGCCGGCCGCGATGAACCGCGCTGTGCCAGCTCCGCCGTCCGCATCATCAGCCACGACTGCGTACGCTCAGCAGGGATACAGCAACAACTACAACACCAACACCACCACCAACAACAACAACAACAACTACGGTAACAACAATTATGCCAGTAACTACAGCGATAACTATGACAACGGCTATAACAGCAATTACAGCAGCAACAACGGTGCATACACGGCTAGCCAGTACGCTGAAGCAGCGGGGGTGGGAGGAGCTCATGCCCCTAGCTTCGGTAGTCCGTCGTCGATCGACATCGATGTCGACAATGTTCGTCGTACCGACAGCATTCTCGGCGGCACTGGCATTACTGCTTCGGCATCGAGCCAGGCTACTCCGTTCGAATACACCGGCGGTCCTAGTCCCAAGCATGATGTGTGGGGTAACGAGGCCGACAGCTTCCGTAAAAAGCGCACAGCAAGCAATGTGTCAGTGGAGTTCTAGGTTACGAGTTGGTATGTAGCTCCGCTATGCGGGATGAAAGAAAGCGCGTGTTTTGTCAGTGAATGAAGTATCGCTTTCTTGTCGAGAAAATTAAGTAGTGAATCGGCCACTGCTCATGAATATGTGATCCATGTCAACTGAAACAAAGCTTGTAGTTGTGAAATTTGATTGTTCGAGTCTTTAAGTGCATCTACATCTGCTGACAGGCATGACCAGGCAAAAGTCTAAACGGGGTTAATCGTCAAGGGTGTATAGCGAGAACGCGAGCTGCGAGCCGAAACCCGAAGCGAAGCGTAGTGCATACTTGTGAGCATAGACACCACCCGGTGCAAGGCGAAGTGGAATGTCGCCCAGGTTAGGATCGTGGGCCTCGAAATGCACCACAGGCGGCACACACCCATGGCGGAGACCTTCGACGGCAGCCACATCCTCGAAGGCCACGGCCATGGGGTGGCCAGTGAATCCTTTCGTATTTGAGATCAGCAGTTCACCAAGCAAATCGGGGCCAAATGCCGTGCGCAGTGCCGTCACCTCCGTGTATGCACACGAAGACTTTGCTGATGCATTGGTGCCCGTTTCATGGCTGTAATACACACCGTTGCGCGCAATCTCCTCGCGAGTGATTCCAAAATCGCTTTCCACACGACGTAAGAAACGCAAAAGCTCTTCGCCGACATGATTAGGCTCTAATGCCGCACCGTGGTAAGCCGAGTTGCTAAACTGAGTGGCTAGTAGACGCACACTCTTTTGCTCGCAGATTCAACTACTGGCCGCTCCGCGAAGGCTTGCTGGGACTCCAAAACCATACCAATTGCTCCACTCCCGACGATCATACCACTACGCTTCACATCGAACGGCCGTGCTGCAGCGTTCACCGTTGGGGCGATACATGATGCACCAAGAGCACGGAACCCGCCGCCGATCAGCGGCATCATTGTCTGCGAGCTTGCAGTGTCGCTAGAAACCACAATCACGCGCTGGCACTTGCCAGCGTTGATCCAATCCTGGGCCATGCCAATTGCCTGTGTGGCGCCTGCACAAGCGGCATTAATCTGGGTGTTGGGCCCACGAGCTCCAGTGAGCTGAGCAAGCTGCGCATTCGCAAGCACCAGTAGCCGGAAGAGTATCTTGCGATCCAATTCGTAGGCGTCTTCTGCGTCTTCCTCGCTACGCGTAGCGAAGCGTGAGGTCTCCGACACTGCTGCATTCATCGTAGGGAAGGACGTAGCGTAAATGACGCCCATGGTATCACGCATGGTATCAGGCAAGTGCCACTTCGAGTCAAGCCCGTCCACGAGGCCAGCATTACGAACAGCCTCGAGGCCAGCGGCCACGGCCAACTGTGTTGGTTCGTCCATCGAATTAGCGATCGTCGCTGCGATGCCGTAGTCCTTCTCCAAGTCCACGTGTTCCGCCACGGCAGACACTTGGATACACTTTTCGCGGGTATCCACCGGAGCTCGTGTCACAGCACCAGTTGCCTTGTCTTTAATAATCTGTACAATGTTTTGCGAAATCATATCGTCCTTGGCGTCGTCACTGAGTTGTTGGATGCAGTTCTCGCCTCTCAGTAGTTTGTCAACGGACTGCAATCCCTCGAACACCTTCGGCTGACCAGGTAGTCCAACACTTGTGCCAACCACATACACAGCACCCGCAAGCTCCTGCGTCGCCTTGCAAATGCGCTGTTTTTCGAGGTTGTCACTCGCAGATACGCTATGCTGTTCTGAACGAGCGTAAAATCGGCGACCTTTGTCGTCAATTCGATCGAGGTAGTAATTTCCCTCAGGGATGGATGCAATCGATTGCGTCAGCTCTGAGCCATTCTTGGCACCATAGGTTTTCTGGCGCAAGGTCATGCGAGCTGTGTACTCCTCAGGAGTCAATTTGTTGCGGCACTGGAGCCGAGTGGTGACATCCAGCATCTTAGCGATTTTCTGTAGGGAATATTTGCCTTTGGCCGAGTCTGTTGGTTCACGTGTGCGCAAGACAAACATGGAGGCGAGACTGCCGGAGCCGTATGAAAACAAAAGTACCCGGGCCCCAAGAGCTAGCTCCTTGGCACGTGCGTATATCAATGTCGCGAGATTCACGTAGACTGACGCCGTGTAGCAATTGCCCACCTGCTGCGAGGTGGTGCAGCTTGGTCCAACCTTGAGTTTGAAGTCCTCCTTCGCAACAGCACGAACCGCCAGATCCAGCTCGCGGTCGTTTACAGTGCTTTCCAGCGGCATGACCGCCCATTTGGCCAGCGATGAGAACTTCTCCTTGGTTACATCGTCACTCTTCCCGTTAATCTGGCGCCGCGAGTCCAGGAACAATAGTCGAGCAAACGATTTCTGTACCAACTTGTTGTACGGAGAGTGGAACACCGCATAGTCCACCGAGTCCACGCTAGATCCCTTCACTCCTCCGTCAGCTGCTTCATTTTTCTTACAAAGAGCTGGTAGCACTCGTCCAATGCATGGAGATAACACGAGTTGGATAGACTGCCGTCCACCGTCGGGTACTCACTACTCACATTTGGCTTGTAAAAGTCCCATACATTTGCAGCATGAGTAGCTTTCGTCTCGCAGTCCAACACGAGCGGTGCGTCTGGTCCAATGAGCATCGCAACTGCTCCACATCCTCCACTAGGACGCGCAGAACCCTTCGCATACACTGCAACGTCCGCAGCTACCACAATCGCTAGACGACCATCCCAGAAACAACTTTGCACCCAGGCAACTGCATTCAGCAGCGCCGCTGTGCCTCCATAACAGGCATTGATGACTGTGGCTCCGTCCACATTGGAATTGTCTTGAAACAATTGCATCAACACTGTCTTACTGGACTTGCTCTTGTCCACCAACGTCTCCGTGCCCACTTCCAGTCGTCCAATCTGCTGTGGGTCCACTTGGAACTTGCTCAGGAGCTTGGAAACTGCCGTCAGAGCCAGAGCGTTCACGTCCTCTCGGTCCCCAGGGATGGCCATCCCCAACTGGCCCAGGCCAAGCGTGTACTTGCCGCTGCTGACGCCGTCGAACGCTTCCATCTCACTCTGGTCCACATAGTCGGAGGGAAAATGCACCTCCATGGCCAGGATGCCCACGTTCTCGGGGCGGAGCTCACCATCAATAGATCTGGCTGCAATCTTTGGAGTGCTGCTGTACAAGGAGTGCCATCGAGTTGTCGTTAGAATACGCGGTCTCTGCTATAATCTATCGAGTACATTTATACTAACATAATTATGTTTTAAAATGTACAGCACTCATCCCTGATTGGCTAAAACAAACTATTTATTACCAATGGGATGCTTTCAAAACTTAGAGCAAAACGAGGCTACTGACACTCTACTCTCTCTAGAAGAAAGCAGAGGTGTCCAAGTGCCTCTCACATGGTGTAAGACACTGATGCGCGACGTAGAAGCAGCGAAACAAAAAGAAAGTGGAGGAGGGTAGAGAAGGATAAAATCCGAGTGGCCGGAATCGAACCAGCGACCAATTGATTTCCGAGTATACTGAGACACAGTATAGAACACTACAGTCAATCGCTCTACCAACTGAGCTACACTCGGTCTTAATTCAACAACATCCTCCCCGTCAAACACAAGCTTGCTTTCGCGCTCCACGCCAACCATTGCATGCACAACTCATTGCACACACACCACACATGCCTACCACACACTCCACACCTCTCCAAACACCACTGAACCCACCACGTGCATCATATCTTCCATTCCCTTCCTCAATCGACATCACACACCACCTCGTTTACCTATCGCTTTGGCTGTTCTTCGTGCACCTTACACCTCGTCACCACCGCCCTGCATCGTGTGGACACATCGGAGAGCTTTGGCTTGTGTTTTACTGTCACCTGTAAATGACGACGCCCCCGACACACTGGCTCATCGAACACGCCGACAAAACAGACGCGGCAGTTCGACCAGGTAGATCAGTTCGATATATGGTTGTGCAGCTCGGGTAGTCGACAGCATGGATGCACGGCAACACGCTTTGCAAAGCAACTCGTTTTGCTCATGGACCTTTCCGACTCGCCCGCCAAGCAGTTGGCTCAACAGAATCGAACCGACCTCACACCGACGCGAAATCCGAGCAAAACGAGGCTACTGACACTCTACTCTCTCTAGAAGAAAGCAGAGGTGTCCAAGTGCCTCTCACATGGTGTAAGACACTGATGCGCGACGTAGAAGCAGCGAAACAAAAAGAAAGTGGAGGAGGGTAGAGAAGGATAAAATCCGAGTGGCCGGAATCGAACCAGCGACCAATTGATTTCCGAGTATACTGAGACACAGTATAGAACACTACAGTCAATCGCTCTACCAACTGAGCTACACTCGGTCTTAATTCAACAACATCCTCCCCGTCAAACACAAGCTTGCTTTCGCGCTCCACGCCAACCATTGCATGCACAACTCATTGCACACACACCACACATGCCTACCACACACTCCACACCTCTCCAAACACCACTGAACCCACCACGTGCATCATATCTTCCATTCCCTTCCTCAATCGACATCACACACCACCTCGTTTACCTATCGCTTTGGCTGTTCTTCGTGCACCTTACACCTCGTCACCACCGCCCTGCATCGTGTGGACACATCGGAGAGCTTTGGCTTGTGTTTTACTGTCACCTGTAAATGACGACGCCCCCGACACACTGGCTCATCGAACACGCCGACAAAACAGACGCGGCAGTTCGACCAGGTAGATCAGTTCGATATATGGTTGTGCAGCTCGGGTAGTCGACAGCATGGATGCACGGCAACACGCTTTGCAAAGCAACTCGTTTTGCTCATGGACCTTTCCGACTCGCCCGCCAAGCAGTTGGCTCAACAGAATCGAACCGACCTCACACCGACGCGAAATCCGAGCAAAACGAGGCTACTGACACTCTACTCTCTCTAGAAGAAAGCAGAGGTGTCCAAGTGCCTCTCACATGGTGTAAGACACTGATGCGCGACGTAGAAGCAGCGAAACAAAAAGAAAGTGGAGGAGGGTAGAGAAGGATAAAATCCGAGTGGCCGGAATCGAACCAGCGACCAATTGATTTCCGAGTATACTGAGACACAGTATAGAACACTACAGTCAATCGCTCTACCAACTGAGCTACACTCGGTCTTAATTCAACAACATCCTCCCCGTCAAACACAAGCTTGCTTTCGCGCTCCACGCCAACCATTGCATGCACAACTCATTGCACACACACCACACATGCCTACCACACACTCCACACCTCTCCAAACACCACTGAACCCACCACGTGCATCATATCTTCCATTCCCTTCCTCAATCGACATCACACACCACCTCGTTTACCTATCGCTTTGGCTGTTCTTCGTGCACCTTACACCTCGTCACCACCGCCCTGCATCGTGTGGACACATCGGAGAGCTTTGGCTTGTGTTTTACTGTCACCTGTAAATGACGACGCCCCCGACACACTGGCTCATCGAACACGCCGACAAAACAGACGCGGCAGTTCGACCAGGTAGATCAGTTCGATATATGGTTGTGCAGCTCGGGTAGTCGACAGCATGGATGCACGGCAACACGCTTTGCAAAGCAACTCGTTTTGCTCATGGACCTTTCCGACTCGCCCGCCAAGCAGTTGGCTCAACAGAATCGAACCGACCTCACACCGACGCGAAATCCGAGCAAAACGAGGCTACTGACACTCTACTCTCTCTAGAAGAAAGCAGAGGTGTCCAAGTGCCTCTCACATGGTGTAAGACACTGATGCGCGACGTAGAAGCAGCGAAACAAAAAGAAAGTGGAGGAGGGTAGAGAAGGATAAAATCCGAGTGGCCGGAATCGAACCAGCGACCAATTGATTTCCGAGTATACTGAGACACAGTATAGAACACTACAGTCAATCGCTCTACCAACTGAGCTACACTCGGTCTTAATTCAACAACATCCTCCCCGTCAAACACAAGCTTGCTTTCGCGCTCCACGCCAACCATTGCATGCACAACTCATTGCACACACACCACACATGCCTACCACACACTCCACACCTCTCCAAACACCACTGAACCCACCACGTGCATCATATCTTCCATTCCCTTCCTCAATCGACATCACACACCACCTCGTTTACCTATCGCTTTGGCTGTTCTTCGTGCACCTTACACCTCGTCACCACCGCCCTGCATCGTGTGGACACATCGGAGAGCTTTGGCTTGTGTTTTACTGTCACCTGTAAATGACGACGCCCCCGACACACTGGCTCATCGAACACGCCGACAAAACAGACGCGGCAGTTCGACCAGGTAGATCAGTTCGATATATGGTTGTGCAGCTCGGGTAGTCGACAGCATGGATGCACGGCAACACGCTTTGCAAAGCAACTCGTTTTGCTCATGGACCTTTCCGACTCGCCCGCCAAGCAGTTGGCTCAACAGAATCGAACCGACCTCACACCGACGCGAAATCCGAGCAAAACGAGGCTACTGACACTCTACTCTCTCTAGAAGAAAGCAGAGGTGTCCAAGTGCCTCTCACATGGTGTAAGACACTGATGCGCGACGTAGAAGCAGCGAAACAAAAAGAAAGTGGAGGAGGGTAGAGAAGGATAAAATCCGAGTGGCCGGAATCGAACCAGCGACCAATTGATTTCCGAGTATACTGAGACACAGTATAGAACACTACAGTCAATCGCTCTACCAACTGAGCTACACTCGGTCTTAATTCAACAACATCCTCCCCGTCAAACACAAGCTTGCTTTCGCGCTCCACGCCAACCATTGCATGCACAACTCATTGCACACACACCACACATGCCTACCACACACTCCACACCTCTCCAAACACCACTGAACCCACCACGTGCATCATATCTTCCATTCCCTTCCTCAATCGACATCACACACCACCTCGTTTACCTATCGCTTTGGCTGTTCTTCGTGCACCTTACACCTCGTCACCACCGCCCTGCATCGTGTGGACACATCGGAGAGCTTTGGCTTGTGTTTTACTGTCACCTGTAAATGACGACGCCCCCGACACACTGGCTCATCGAACACGCCGACAAAACAGACGCGGCAGTTCGACCAGGTAGATCAGTTCGATATATGGTTGTGCAGCTCGGGTAGTCGACAGCATGGATGCACGGCAACACGCTTTGCAAAGCAACTCGTTTTGCTCATGGACCTTTCCGACTCGCCCGCCAAGCAGTTGGCTCAACAGAATCGAACCGACCTCACACCGACGCGAAATCCGAGCAAAACGAGGCTACTGACACTCTACTCTCTCTAGAAGAAAGCAGAGGTGTCCAAGTGCCTCTCACATGGTGTAAGACACTGATGCGCGACGTAGAAGCAGCGAAACAAAAAGAAAGTGGAGGAGGGTAGAGAAGGATAAAATCCGAGTGGCCGGAATCGAACCAGCGACCAATTGATTTCCGAGTATACTGAGACACAGTATAGAACACTACAGTCAATCGCTCTACCAACTGAGCTACACTCGGTCTTAATTCAACAACATCCTCCCCGTCAAACACAAGCTTGCTTTCGCGCTCCACGCCAACCATTGCATGCACAACTCATTGCACACACACCACACATGCCTACCACACACTCCACACCTCTCCAAACACCACTGAACCCACCACGTGCATCATATCTTCCATTCCCTTCCTCAATCGACATCACACACCACCTCGTTTACCTATCGCTTTGGCTGTTCTTCGTGCACCTTACACCTCGTCACCACCGCCCTGCATCGTGTGGACACATCGGAGAGCTTTGGCTTGTGTTTTACTGTCACCTGTAAATGACGACGCCCCCGACACACTGGCTCATCGAACACGCCGACAAAACAGACGCGGCAGTTCGACCAGGTAGATCAGTTCGATATATGGTTGTGCAGCTCGGGTAGTCGACAGCATGGATGCACGGCAACACGCTTTGCAAAGCAACTCCGTTTTGCTCATGGACCTTTCCGACTCGCCCGCCAAGCAGTTGGCTCAACAGAATCGAACCGACCTCACACCGACGCGAAATCCGAGCAAAACGAGGCTACTGGACACTCTACCTCTCTAGAAGAAAGCAGAGGTGTCCAAGTGCCTCTCACATGGTGTAAGACACTGATGCGCGACGTAGAAGCAGCGAAACAAAAAGAAAGTGGAGGAGGGTAGAGAAGGATAAAATCCGAGTGGCCGGAATCGAACCAGCGACCAATTGATTTCCGAGTATACTGAGACACAGTATAGAACACTACAGTCAATCGCTCTACCAACTGAGCTACACTCGGTCTTAATTCAACAACATCCTCCCCGTCAAACACAAGCTTGCTTTCGCGCTCCACGCCAACCATTGCATGCACAACTCATTGCACACACACCACACATGCCTACCACACACTCCACACCTCTCCAAACACCACTGAACCCACCACGTGCATCATATCTTCCATTCCCTTCCTCAATCGACATCACACACCACCTCGTTTACCTATCGCTTTGGCTGTTCTTCGTGCACCTTACACCTCGTCACCACCGCCCTGCATCGTGTGGACACATCGGAGAGCTTTGGCTTGTGTTTTACTGTCACCTGTAAATGACGACGCCCCCGACACACTGGCTCATCGAACACGCCGACAAAACAGACGCGGCAGTTCGACCAGGTAGATCAGTTCGATATATGGTTGTGCAGCTCGGGTAGTCGACAGCATGGATGCACGGCAACACGCTTTGCAAAGCAACTCGTTTTGCTCATGGACCTTTCCGACTCGCCCGCCAAGCAGTTGGCTCAACAGAATCGAACCGACCTCACACCGACGCGAAATCCGAGCAAAACGAGGCTACTGACACTCTACTCTCTCTAGAAGAAAGCAGAGGTGTCCAAGTGCCTCTCACATGGTGTAAGACACTGATGCGCGACGTAGAAGCAGCGAAACAAAAAGAAAGTGGAGGAGGGTAGAGAAGGATAAAATCCGAGTGGCCGGAATCGAACCAGCGACCAATTGATTTCCGAGTATACTGAGACACAGTATAGAACACTACAGTCAATCGCTCTACCAACTGAGCTACACTCGGTCTTAATTCAACAACATCCTCCCCGTCAAACACAAGCTTGCTTTCGCGCTCCACGCCAACCATTGCATGCACAACTCATTGCACACACACCACACATGCCTACCACACACTCCACACCTCTCCAAACACCACTGAACCCACCACGTGCATCATATCTTCCATTCCCTTCCTCAATCGACATCACACACCACCTCGTTTACCTATCGCTTTGGCTGTTCTTCGTGCACCTTACACCTCGTCACCACCGCCCTGCATCGTGTGGACACATCGGAGAGCTTTGGCTTGTGTTTTACTGTCACCTGTAAATGACGACGCCCCCGACACACTGGCTCATCGAACACGCCGACAAAACAGACGCGGCAGTTCGACCAGGTAGATCAGTTCGATATATGGTTGTGCAGCTCGGGTAGTCGACAGCATGGATGCACGGCAACACGCTTTGCAAAGCAACTCGTTTTGCTCATGGACCTTTCCGACTCGCCCGCCAAGCAGTTGGCTCAACAGAATCGAACCGACCTCACACCGACGCGAAATCCGAGCAAAACGAGGCTACTGACACTCTACTCTCTCTAGAAGAAAGCAGAGGTGTCCAAGTGCCTCTCACATGGTGTAAGACACTGATGCGCGACGTAGAAGCAGCGAAACAAAAAGAAAGTGGAGGAGGGTAGAGAAGGATAAAATCCGAGTGGCCGGAATCGAACCAGCGACCAATTGATTTCCGAGTATACTGAGACACAGTATAGAACACTACAGTCAATCGCTCTACCAACTGAGCTACACTCGGTCTTAATTCAACAACATCCTCCCCGTCAAACACAAGCTTGCTTTCGCGCTCCACGCCAACCATTGCATGCACAACTCATTGCACACACACCACACATGCCTACCACACACTCCACACCTCTCCAAACACCACTGAACCCACCACGTGCATCATATCTTCCATTCCCTTCCTCAATCGACATCACACACCACCTCGTTTACCTATCGCTTTGGCTGTTCTTCGTGCACCTTACACCTCGTCACCACCGCCCTGCATCGTGTGGACACATCGGAGAGCTTTGGCTTGTGTTTTACTGTCACCTGTAAATGACGACGCCCCCGACACGCTTTTTTACCTGGATTTACCCTCCGGCTATGCTTGGACTCGGTCTTAAAATCGAGCGACATTTTATCTGCGTAGCACAATAGTATTGTGCTCTAATACATATATGTTTTATTAAGTGGAGATATTCTGGCTTTACGGTGTAATTGTATTCACGGACGATAAATGGATCAACGACATGTGTATTTGGCCGGCAGCCCATGCCTGAGTAAGCACCATCTTGACATTGTTGTTATGGACGCAGGTATGTTCAATTTAATCGAATCCAAAGACATCGCTCGCTATGTGGGGCTTTGTGAACCGTTCTCATTCCAGCCCGGTATGATTCTGATGCCTGAGACTATTGTCAATTGGCTTTGATGTATATTGCTGATTGATTTCCCAAAACGGCCGATCATTCACCTGGATTCATAGCAAAAACGTCGGAATACACATAAGCCCTGCAAGTCACATATTTCCGAGATTTCACAGTTAGAAATGATCGAGGTATCAAGCAACATGACGGCCATAACTGTGGGGTCTTTACTATCCACTATATGGAGAGCTACATCAACGGACGCGTCGTAAAGCAACCAGCACAAGCTGCTACTCCAGAATATCTGAATGTCTTACTTCGTTGAGGCTAGTGCCCACTAAATTCAGACTACCATTTAAGCCTGTTCGGCTAAAAGCACGTGCGAACACAACGATAATTTGGCTGGTCAATTGTGCGACGGATTATCGAGACGGGCTGTGTGATGCAAGGGAGACAGCGACATCACTGTAGGAAGTACGCACCACGGGAAGGAGCCGCTGGGTGACGACACCTCGGCGGAAGTACTCAATTCACGATAACTCGACCAGAAATTCAGATTATCTTGGCTGAGTGAATACCTTGCAACCAGTAACATGAAAGTGTAATCTGTCAGAATAGATTCGGGAATTTATCTGATATGTGAATGCGCAAACACGTACTTCCTCTGTGTGAACCTTTTTGGGATAATTGACCGAAGTCTACCGCCTATTAGACAAAAGACAGGTCACAATTTCTACTTCCTCGCCATATCCTATTTATACCCGTTTGAGCAAAATTGACAGAGTTGATGCGTTCATAGCAAGCTGATCTGACTAGTCCATTTCATTTTACCCACTTGGCCTTCGCCACAACGTCCCAGGCCACGAAAATTCTCCATGGACAATCAGTACGAGGCGCGTCAACATGGATTACATCGTGCTGAGCTCCAAGGACAGAAAGGTGGGGTTCTAGACAATAAACGTAAATAGTTGTGGCTCAACTAAACAGGGTGAACGGTGTACATAGTTTGGCAATCACAATTTATTCCGAGCGATTTAAGCACTGTGTGCGAAGCACGCAGACTTAAATCTTTGACCAAGCATGACTCACATGACACAACACGCCCATGTTATCATGGATGGAACATGATCGAGACATCTGTCGCTTGTATTTTTATCATGGACAGTAGCTATATCGTTGATTAGTAATCTACACAATGATAATAGAACTCCAACGTTCGGAGGTTCTGACAGGGGGTGCAGTGAGAAATAGGGTCTTTGAAGATGGAGCGCTTGCTCCGGTGGCGTCGCAGCGGTGGCTTTTTGTATGGAAGAAGTTAATACACGCTGGCCTAGACGCCATCACAGGACTACTTCACGTCGAAACGCACCACGTCGAACATGAAGCTGCTTTCGTGCGTCTCAGTGTGTTGTTGGCAGTCAAACGCGCTCGCCAGCTAAGCACAAATAGCATGAGATGACCTCACATGTTTTGAATTTGATTTTACAAAAGTAGCTGCTTGATACTCAAAACAGAATACACGATGCAAACCCGCTTGTCGAGATCTACCAGAAATCTGGTCTCTTTCCACGATTTGAGGTAGAAACGACAAATTTTCAAAATCCGAGGAATGATTGCCAACGGTGCACGACTAAATAGGATGAACGGTGTAGCGAGTCACCTTTTGTAACATTTTTAAATCGAGTCCCTCTTTAAGGTTTTCCCTGAATTATTTCTGATGTATCCCGTATTTGAGATCTCCTACTTCAGAGATATCTCCTAATTCAGACCGAGCAATAACCAATGGCATCGCTTCTAGCCAGGCCATATCCCCTAATTTATAGTGTAAAAATAGTGCGAAGAGCAACACAAGGATCGCCATTCCTTACAAGAAAGGTGCTATAACACGCACCCCAGGATAGCGAAAGCGCACTCCAGGCCAGCAAAAGGGGCGGACAAGAACGTCGGGCAGCGGAGAGGCATCAAAGCAGTTCAAGCGGGTCGCAATTCCTATCATCTCAAACGCGAAGTTGTTGAGTTCTACGACGCCATCATCTCTAAAGAAAAAATGCACGTGACTGTCCAGAATTTCTATCCCGCACTACCATCGGCTCAAATTTCAGCGAAAAAGTGGCAGATCTACAATTGGCTTGACCAGCGAGAGCTCATTGCCGAGAAGTATGAAGCTGGTTGCGTGTCGCCCTGCAACGACCGCAAACTAGGCGCTTCAATAACCTTGTCTCCTGAAATTGAGGAGCAGGTTGTGCTCTGGATTAACTCGCTCAGAAAGGAAGGAGTCCCTGTTACAGACTCAATGGTTCGGATGCAAGCCAAAGACTGTCATGGCAGCGCAAGCCTTCAAGTGAGAAGTTTGCTGCCTCACACACTTGGCTCCGCTCGTTCCTCCGCTGCAACGAGCTATCCATCGGTCGACACACACGCCAGAGCCAGAAGACCCCTGAAGATGGAGCCGAAAAAGTTGAGAAGTTTGGCAAAGAGGTTCAGGAGAAGATGGCAGAACTCGGCATAGACCGAGTTTATAATGCCGACCAAACTGGTAAGATGTTTGCATTGTATCCCGTTTTACTGTCGAAACTTACCAACTGTTAAATTGCTTGCAACAATAAATTATGAGTATTTGCCAACACAAACTGTAGCTCCGACCAGGACAAAAACTGTTTGGATAAGATGTGCAGGCAAGGACAAAAACCGAGTGACATTGATGTTACTGGGAGATAGTCATGGCCAACAATATGACCCTTTCCTAGTTTTTAAGACCAAAGCATTGGTAGATGCGCAGCGCGCTTGGGATAATTCCGCCTTCCAGCATGGATTTGGTGCGCAACTGTGGAGGTAGCTTCGGGGGGCAGAATGGAGTGCAAATTTATGGTAATTGCACAGGTTGGTGGAACAGTGAACTGACAATTCAGTTTCTGATGCATCATTTTCTCCACAGAACCGACATGCATGTGCCAGTATTGCTACTGCTAGATGCTTTTCGGGCTATTGGACGTTGAGCTCATGCGGATCCCGGCCGGCTGCACGTTTGCGCGTCAACCAGCTGATATTTCTTGGAACAAACCTCTAAAAGATAAAATGCGCAGGAATTGGGTAGACAATATGCTTCAGCAGCTGTGAAGCTCAATGACTACGGCTCCGTTCCAGCTAAAAGCTCCTACGAGGCAACAACCAATAACTTAGACAAAAGCTGCGTGGGCACCCTGTCAGTTGGCGTCGTTAAGAGAAGATCATCTCTAAGCAGCCCGTCCGAGACAACGGAGCTGAACAAAGCCTGTTAGACTCAGAGCTGGATTGGGGACTGTTCGGTCGGCTATTGGAAGAGGTCTCTGTAGCGCGTCATGTCGTTGATCCATGCCGTGATATCGATGCTCTAATTACGGAAGATGTAGAGATCGAGTCTTAGCAATAAATAGGGTGCAATCTGACAATGGTAACCCTGCATTTGAAGTGTACAGAGATGCATCGGTACATGTACATCTCGTGTGCACATTGCAACGCGACAACTTCAAGATTGTTTGATCTGAAGTGGGAGATCTTAAATACGGTATAATGATACAAAACGGTTTGCAAAAAGATGGGTACGATATCGTCGCGCGGCTGGCGCAATGGATAGCGTATCAGACTTCGAATCTGGGGTTGCGGGTTCGAGTCCCGCGTCGCGTACATTTTTGCCTGCTTATTTTTGCCATACCGTAATTTCCAACCGATCTGACCCACTCCAGCCTAAAACCAGTAATTATATAAGAAGACGCCCTCACAGTTGTGTGACAGCAGGCTCTCCGTTTAGTGGCAGCGGTAAAGCAAAAGGGGAGCAGTGCCAGCCGACACTACCAAAGGGTGAGAAAGCACGTAAAACATGATGATTAAAGGC
The DNA here is from genome assembly GCA_008080845.1 of Phytophthora kernoviae. Classification (NCBI taxonomy): domain Eukaryota; phylum Oomycota; class Peronosporomycetes; order Peronosporales; family Peronosporaceae; genus Phytophthora; species Phytophthora kernoviae. The sequence continues at coordinate 5,480 of VKKV01000186.1, read as the reverse complement.
TCCAAAACTGCCTGTAGGCTAAGAAATCAAGCGAGCACATTTTCCTGCCCAATTACACCAAGAGAGATACCCCCTCTTGGAAGTAAATTGCATAATGAGACAATAAACTCAAAATTTGTCCACTATTAAAAAAACTCTACCATTTGAGGCAGTTTAAATATGCGAGTATCATATTCGACACGGATTGAGACATGTGGCTCTGGGTACAATCCTTCATGAAATGCAGACTGCTAAGGAGGATCAGAGCCATATATTGGTTTGCGCCACTCCGCTGGGGCTGTTCCTCAATCATTTCGACTTCTTTCGACCTGGAGTTCAAGTCATCTCCCTCCTCCCCGGTTAGTCACTTCGTGGTGGGACGCAGTCTGTCCAACCCTGGACTCACGCTCTTGAACGACTGTGATATACTGCGCATCTTGTGATGGTGTTGTTGCTGATGCGGCAGTAATTGTGTGTTTATTCGTGATGATCCTTCCGGACGAGGGGCAGTTTTTGCTGCGGACTGGTTCGACTCCGGTTTTGTCTTTCTCACGTATATTATTTTGAGCTGTTATGTGTGCTGAAACTTCAGAGGCTACTGACGCGGTTGCAGGCGAATAAATGTCGGGGTGCAGTTGGAGGCGTCGGATCGATGATGTTTTCGCCGTCGACGTGCTCGTGGAACTGAGTGATGAGGACGTCACGTTTACCAAGCTTGTGCATCTGTCGAAGTGCCTTCAACGCTGTGTCAGCTGCGACCGCTGGCGATCCGAGCGCCTTGAGAAATGCACTTGCATTCTCGCCAAATACCAGCACCTTGTCTTTGTATGCTGGTGAATTCGCGTCGAGCACAGTTCTAGTCGGTAAGAACGGCATGATACATCCTGTAATATGTCTAAATCGTATAGCATTGTCTTCTTCACAGATTGCGATGCGTACACACGCGGTTCAGCCGTAAACCGCTCGTAGCAAGTCCTAGCTAGCGGCTGGAACCTTTTCTTCTTTGAGTGCACGGCCTTGCTGGGCCACAGTAATGAAACTGTGTTGTTTGAAGGCGGTGTCATATCGTCATTAGTTCTGCGATAGCCACGGCTGAATTCTGACGGGTACGAAACTGCACTTCAACGGCTAACAACCGTTCTTCTAAATGTTTGTTTTGCAGGATAAGTACGTCGATCTTTTGGGTCTGGCGCTTCATGAGGTCAAGCATCGCAGTCGAGTCGTCAACTCCATCGCTGGGTGAAGCTTTAGTCAGGGAGGCATGAAGTCGCGCCCTATGACCTCGCTCCACGCCATCAGCTCCGACTCACCGATGGACTGTTCTGTAATGGCTTCCCGCACCATGAATGGGCTGTTGTCGCAGAGGCACAGCATAATGGGGTAATGCACCACGAGTGTGGCAGTCAAGACGTCGACGACATCTTCGTCAAGATTGAGCGCTGGATCAAAGAGAACTAACGTGTTCGAGAAGAGCAGGGCCTGCAACTTGTACGCAGCCTAGAGCGGTGGTTCAAGCGCGACTAGATATGGAAGCCGAGTGCCATCCTTTGGTTTCCAGCCCAAAACGCGAGATACTTGCTGGTCTGTCTGCGTTGTTACAAGCATGCACCCGAATGCCTTGTTCACGCGGTCAAGCTGCCACCCGTCTCGCTCAATGATCCGATTCTCAGCCAAGGTTCCATCATTTGCATGCATGGCTCCACCGCGGTGAAACGAGTGTGAGGTGAGACCGGGGATAAGTCGAACATGATGCAATTCTGAATTTTCTTTGATTTTAATCAACAATCTGTTTATATATGCTTGTGTACCAGGAACCGGTCGTTTTGATGACACCCTGCGACTCCTCCAGAATCACCTGTTCCTCACATCAACGAAGGTGCGTGGTCGAGGCTCTCATGCAACGGGGTTGAATGATGGAGGTTTTATATAACTCGGTTACATAAATATAAGTATTGTGTACCCCCAGGTACACAATCGAAGACCCATTAACAAAGTTACATGGCGGAGAAACAAGTGCTCGGATTATGCCCTTGAGGGTCAACCATGCCCCGCACCATGCAATTAGGTTATATATTCTTTTAGAAAGGTCTGTTTAGCACAGCTCAGCTCGCCGGAGGCGGGTTACCATTAATTCAGTTTCAAATTTCTACCTGAATCGTCTTTTACTTTGTATTAGAAATACACAACACTGAATCTAAGTAAAATACTTACGCTTCCTCACACGCGCATACACAGTGTATGCTAGACACAGAGTGGTGTCCACCTTGTTTCAGGTTACGTCGCTCGCAGAAGAATTTGAATAGTACGTTGCACGTTGCTCTTGCCAGCTTGGGGTTTCAACGGGGTGTCAAGGTATTGGATTAGTGGAGGATGACGTATGGCTCTTGTTCCTATCTACGTAGACAATATTTTGGTTATCGGGCAAGGGGTTGATGTGGATTTCTTCGCTGTGAAGCTGAATGACCGCTTCAAAGTGAAAGAGCTAAGAAATGTGAGCTACCTTTTAAGTTTACAAGTCACATATAATCCCGAAATACATATCATGTTTCGGCAGACGAAGTACATGCAAGACATTATGCATAAGTTCCGGGTGGATTGGTGGGCATTCCAATGAGTACAGATACAGTGTATTTGCGGCCAGCTGCCGACGACGAGCAGAAGAAAAGCGAAAGCCTGCCGTATTGAGTTTGGTGGGGGTATTTGCAGTACTTGTGAGCTGTTCGCGACAAGAGTTAGCGACTGCGATCCGAACTCTGTGCAAATTTGTGGATAAGTTTAATATGGTATACTGGCAAGCGGCCTATAGGTGCTTCGATGCTTAATAGACAGTCAAGAAATGGGGCTGCAGTGTGATTTGGTGGAGGCTAGAAAAATAATAGGTCCACATTGAGGTCTATACATATGTTGCTCCGAAAGGTGGGGATGTGAAGGCTGTAAGTGGTTTTACATTGTTTTGTAATAGACAGTTGATTCTAGCTAAGAGCTGGAACAGAAGATTCTTGCCAAAAGCACGTGTGAAGCCGAGCTGCAATGCTGGTGCGCATGGTGAGATATGATTCGAGTAGTTGGTGGATGAGTTGAAATTGCCAAGAGTGAGCACTACGCTCTATTGCGACTCTAACAGTGCGCGAGAGCTGATGACATATGCAAGTAAGCATCGTGTGGTGTTACAGAACGCACAAAATCGTCAGTAGGTTTTCTTCCACGCAATATACACAGCAATCACCGAGTCCAAGGTTGGTATTTGTTAGCCTGCGCAGGGGTTTGCTCCCCAAGCGGTTCAGCCCAGCCGGGACAGTGGCGTCTCGCACTCGCCAAGTACCCACAACCAACACCTGCCTGAGCGGGGCAGGCTCTGTTCACTCAAAATCCGTGCCCTCTACTAAAGAGTGGACGTATACAGGTCACCGAGACAGCAGACACTCGACTAGGAAATTTAATGACGTCGCTCGGTGCAGAGGCCCGTCGATCGACGAGATCTATCTCTCGTTGCTTCTCGGTGATCTGTCACTTGCCGAGGTACTCTCCGCGCGTAGCGAGACACGCCCTATCGCGGACCGACTTTGATCTATTGGTGCTGGCAGTTGGTTGAATTCTCTACAAACTATGCCTCCCAGGAACCAACGGCAGGCATAGTCCGACTCGGGCAGTGATTTACCGAAGGAAGTGCACCACGTGTCTTGAACCTAAAAAATCTGCTCTTTATCTTTATTATCTCCTCCTATGCCAAGCTTCCCATACATATATACAGTGAAATGGATCCGTCACAGATCTCTGTCGGCGCTTCACGGTGAGTTCTCCACTTGTTGACTCGACGAGGTCTAGCCCAGCGAGGGATATTGTATCACATAGTGGGTACCCCTTAATTGTACCAGTCCTTTGGTACCAAGTGAGAATTCAACTTTGGGCGGTCATTTGTCGAGTTTCTACCTAGAGTCGTAATGCAGGGACCCCAAAATATGAGAACTACTACACCACACCGGCGTACGAAGCAACTGAGAATCAAGGCCTCAAAACCCGCGAGTACATAGCAGAAAATAACATGATGGTTGAACCCATCGCGTCGAAAGCGAATGCACCAATTACGGTGATGAAACCCTTGTCAGCGGAGGTATTTCATCGCCACCGAGAAACAATCCGGATGCGAGTAATGGATAGTGTGGTCACAAGTAAAGGAGGAAGCCCCGAGCAACGGATGAAAAAGCGTTTAAGCAGGCGAAGGTGGCAAAAACATCAGGTCAAGCTAAATTCTGTGGAGAAACACCATAAAGTGGCATGAGGAATAGCAGTGAATCCCAGTTGCAGTTAATATAAGCTCACAGACAGAAGCATGACGAAGCACCACGAAGTGGTATGGGATCTGGCGTGCTATGGAGCTATGCGACTGGAAGATACAAGACCCAATCCGCACAAAGTTGTTGGAGACACTGTGCGGATGAGAAGGAAACGGCCTGATGTGTGTCAAAGTGACAAGACCTGTGTTTGCTGAAGTTAATATGTGCTGCTTGTTTTGGAGCTTCTAAAACACCTTGACTTTCATGATTCATCTCCGATATCCCAGATGACACCGAAGTCCTAGTTCTTGTTGCTTCTTAGACGGCAAGAATTCATAATACCGTGTTATTTTTTTATTGGTTGCAAAACTATTGAACTGTTTGAGAAGAGCTACCCCCCCCCAAATTGAAATTATACGCTAATATATCTGAAATAATATTTTAGCATATTTTAAATTTGCTCCCAGATGCGAAATCCAAAATAAACATGGATACAAAAGTCAGAGCAAATTGTTTATGGCATGGCATCAATCGTACAAGAGCAAGCTCCTGATAATAATAACAAATGTTTTTTGTGACCCTCGATTGATTATGCCCGATGCGAACTTAAGCTGCGAAACGTCGCAATCCAATCGCTGGAAGATTCATATCCAAATTCGACGCCAAGCAAGGACATACATGAAGACATCCTCTTACACTCGTCCGCGCTATTGCTACTAGCGCTGCTATCAACCACCAATGCAAAAGAGGGAACTGCCACCACCACTTCAATTGCCACCGCCACCGAGTTGACAGAAGCCATTCCAAAGCCTGAACCGGAATCCGCCTGGGGTCGGATCTACCTGCGCAATGGGTTGGCTCCCATCCAGTACTTCCGCGACAACTTCGGTGGTCCCATGGTGAACCATGAGGTCAGTTTCTACTTTCCCAAGCGTGACGAAGACCGGTTCGGATGTGAACTGCTGCCAGAAGGCGAGCAGACAGAACTCAAGGTTGCCAACCGCTCGGCTGTGCTAGTGGTGGATCGTGGAGAGTGCACGTTCGAACAAAAGGCGCGATTGGCCGACCAAATGAGCGCAGCTGGACTCGTGGTGGTGAGCCCCACAGACGACGTTAGTGGACCTGTCGGTGAATTGAACGATGAAGACGAGATCACGATTGCGTCTGTCATGATCCGGCGGACTGGTGGTGATATGCTGCGTGCTGTGGCTGCCCAGATGACCATCT
>VKKV01000185.1:0-24244 GCA_008080845.1 Phytophthora kernoviae | reverse complement strand
CACATCAGATGACAGAGGAGTAGTGGTCAAGAGATGCAAGCGTGGGTTGCAAGCGTGGATTGCGTGGATTGTAGGCACTTCAAGCGATTTGGCGGACGGAAGACGCGTGATTACATGTCAAACGTGTTGTATTGCTTGTTGTCTCCGCTAACGGAAGCAAACACCTCTTCTACGAGCTATCTTGCGATCGATGTCCTGCACGACGCACCAATTACTGGTGGTCGACAGAGTAGACATAGATACCATGAACATCACGAGCGGCTTCTCGTTCGAGAGGTAGGGCTCGTCCACGGGAAGTAGCCACGGCGCTCAAGCTGCACAACCTCACCAACCTTTATATTGCGCAGCTAGTTGTCTCCCTCAGCGTGCTTCGACGCGCGTGATCTCCGTGAGGAAATCCTTGGATGTTGTCGCTCTCCACGAAGTTCGCCGCATCACCACGCTCCATCAACAGCTTGTTCCAGAGCCGCACAATCTTGTTGCCCATTGACGGGTCCTTCGGGTGGCGCACCACAAAGATACCAATCACCTCACTCGGCACGTTGGTCGTCGGTGACGCACAAGTGTAAGGAAAATTGCACACCTTCAAGACGATCGTCACTCGTCCTTTGTGTAATATCCCCATCAGCTTTTCTGGATCCAGGGAAGGATGTGGAGAAACAAAATGGCAAACACCCGCAGTTTGATGACTGAGAACGCCTAGGGTCATCTTTGTTCGCTGGGGTATCGTCCGCACACTTAGCAAACAGTTGCAGTACTTAACTCTGGGGAGTCCGGGAGAGGTTCCTGGAAGTTAGGACGACGCCCTCCTCCGCCATAAAGCTGGCGCATGTGAGCAGTCATCAATCCCGCCATGAATGCGAGGTTTGTTTCGGTTGAAGACCATGCCATGGCATATCGTTTTGGAGAGTGTTCCCATTTGAACTTCAGTTAATTCAAGCCATTTCCCAATTCTCCACGTGAGATGCAAGTGGTCAAGGAACCGAAATGTCGGAGTCCGACTTGGAGTTGCAGCAGGAAACGAAACTCAAGGTGCTAGGACTGGTGTGTCTAATGGTGGGGAGTGGAGATACGACCTTTCGAGTGGATATTCCATCAGACAAGGATGGCTTCGACCTTCAGAAAGCAATCGTGGAGGATCAGGGTATATTGTTGCCAGCGAATAGGCTCCACCTGTATCTCGCCAAGACAAAGGAAGCGAGACAGAGAGGAGCGAGGCAGAGGACGGAGGGGAAACATGGCTACCCAGTACAGCCGATAAAATATTGACTGAACTTCGCTCAAAGCCAGATTGGACCTTAAAAGAATTGTCAAAGGTATTGGGTGTTGGCGCGACGGAGCTGGACCCTACGTGCGTGCTTGGAGAAACTTTTTGGATCTTGGGAAAAGACAAGTTCATGTGCTGGTTGTCACGGAAAACCAAGGAATAACGCGAACGGTGATGGATACAGTTTCTAGGTATCTGACGGGTTCAGGCGATCCACCAGCTGCGAAAATCCCCGCCTTGCAGGTATGGATGTGGGGATGAGTGGTGCCGGCGCTGCGGAATCAATGCAACAAACAAAACTATCGCCATTGGAGAAGATGAAGGAGGATTGCCCAACAAAAGGCGCCTTGCCGAAAACAGGCGAGTTTATGAGCTTGTTTGATTGGACTGATGGAGATTGCGGAACGGTGAAGGATATCGAAGCGATCAATGACATCGTGGAATTTACGGCTCCACATTCTACGTACGGAAAGAGATTCTGTGTGTGTTGGAGAACCTCATTCGAATTTATCAAAACCAACTTGACACGGAAAACAGGATCAAAGAGCAGTTCATTCTCATGGGGAGTCCAGGAACAGGCAAGAGCTGCATCTTGGCCTTGGTTTGTTTCTACATCGCCATTCGCTATAAACTGCCAGTTGTGTGGTTTCGTAAGACGTATGGTGGGTATGAACCAGACATCACGCGACTGTTTCACAAAGGCAAGTACTACGAATGGAAAGACGAAGCACAGGACCTATATAGCTCTCTACAGCGCAATGAAGAATAGCGGACTTGATCCTCTCGACTGCTGGTTCTGTCTTGACGGGATGACTTACAGTGAAATCTCACAAAGGGGTGGCTTACCAAGTATAAGTTGCTGGCAACATCAGGTCAATTTTCGCCGAAAAACGAAGCAGCACAGTTCGTGACGATGTGCGTTGTGCCGTACTGGGAACGAAGTGATTTGGCGAGGTTCGGTCACTGCCACAAGCAAATGGACGAAGACGACGTCGCTGCACACTACTTCGTGACAGGAGGAAATTTGAGATATTTTCTTGATAATGATGGTGTAAGAGTCAAAAGCATTGTGGACAGAGCAGTGAGCTGTATTGCAAGCCCTACAGACGCGGAAAATCTACTCACGACGATCGGGCTTGCTTCCAATGCACAACTTGATAGCATCCGCATGCAGGGAGTGAAGGATGTCAACGATAGGGGACACTACGTGAATTCAAGCTACTGGACGTGCTCTATAACCTCAAGATACGTGCTACAGCGCTTGGCATACATGATGCAACCCGACTTTTTAAAAACTGATACGCATTGCACAAGGGATGAACGACGCTCGCCTCGAAGGTATGGCGTTTGAAGGATACTTCCATGCACTAGTGCGTAATGGACGAGCAATACAAATTCATTGGATGACGTATGACAACATAGATCGGAGGAGGAACGCCCAAGCAGATATTCAGCAAGATTCAATGGACTGGCCTGCGTTTACAAAGGTCAAACGAGAAGGTGCCAGCACAAAGGAATGCGTACAAGTCATGGAGCGCTGGGCCAAAGACCCTTCCGAGATGGATTACTGGCTCCCCGAAACCAGTTTGTGCGAAACAATCGATTCTGTTGCGAAATGGACTCGCCGTGAGAATCAAGTGGAGTTTTGCATGTTGCAATTGACAAAGGCCACCACACACAAGTGCGATGCCGCGATTCTCTGGAAGCTCGCGCAGCCATTCGTGAGTGCGAAATTACGAGTGTGCTACATCGCACTGCTTGACAAGAAGGACAAGAAGGATAAGTTCCGCTTGGATCCTGCGGTGATCAAGGCACCACCAGACTCGCAAAATATTCCTCTGTACGTTGCGCATTTCGAAGTGACATCACTTGGCTCTGAGGAAGGACGACCGTAGTGTATCGTAGGTTTATTCACCAACTCGATTTCTAGTTGTTGTTTTTTTACAGATTAATGCATACTTGCGACTTGTTCTGTAGAATTGCGTCTATCGTTATTCTTGGTCAAAGCAAAGATCGAGAGATGACAGACCACGTGACAAAAACTCTATCAACAAGTTGTCAGCATCGTTTCTGTGTGGACAATGACTAGTGTCCTAGTCAACGAAGTGATCGAGGATTGTCATGAGATGCAAGCGTGGATTGGTAGGTTTCCGAACTGCAAAAGAGGCCATATCGAGAAAAACATCATGCCGCATCTGGTTCAGCACTCATGTAGAGATTTCCAATGGAAGATGCACCGAAAACGTGCTGACGTTGCTATCGCCTTGTGCAATGCGCTGTTAACGAATCAATCGGTACGCTTCGTAGGGATCGGCTGGTAGAACCACCTGGCGCGTTGTGCGTAGCTCTGCTGGATACTTGAACTCTTCATCATCCAGACTCCTAATCGCTTGCCACTTGTAAACACTCTCTAATTCCGGTGGGACCACAAACACGCACTCAAACGTGTACTGGCGAGCTTTGATCCAGGTAAAAACAACAACTTGTTCCTGCCTGTTGTTTCCATGCCGGAGTTCTTTTCGATCGTCATATGCAATATTCACCTCTGTTTGCCTTTTTTCCCTTTATACATGGTGACGAAATACAGTACTGGACCAGACCGGAGTGAGGCGGTGTTGGCTCGAGTCGAACTGTTTTGGAGTGGGAGTCGTCTTGCTTTTGGACGATCAGCACAACAGGCTACCCATCTTCGGTACAGTTGTGTAGTATTGCTGGCGATCGACAATCGCCGTGCGAGGTTTCGAGGTTTCGAGGTTTGGTGCGGCATCGGGCGCCGAGTTTGCCTGTTACTGAAACTTGCATCGGCGGCACAAACGTTCGGACTGATCCACAAGAACGCTGGCGGTTACGGCCATGGTCATGGTCATGGTCATGGTCATGGTCATGGTCATGGTAGTGTGGGTGTCGGTATGGGTGTGAACACTGGCGGCTACGGTGGACTGCGCGGTGGTGCCGGTCTCAACGCAGGCGTTGGATTGAAGGCCGGGGCTGGTCTTAGCGGGGATGGATACGGCAAGCTCAGTGGTGGTGGTGCCGGCACCGGTCTCAATGCTGGTGCGGGACTCCATACCGGTGCAGGGGTCAATGGCGGCGGATATGGCCAGCCTCAACGCTGGAGCTGGTCTCAACGCTGGAGCTGGTCTCAACGCTGGAGCTGGGTTGAATGCCGGTGCGGGTTTCAATGCTGGAGCTGGTCTCGACGCTGGTGCCAACACTGGTGCTGGTGTCGGCGTGAGTGGTGGAGCGAAGGGTGACGGTGCTGGCAAGAGTGATGCTTATTCAAAGGAGGTGAGTGCCACCACCACATCGACTGCCCCATCGACTGCCCGTCGACTACTCCATCGACTACGCAACAGCAGCAGCAATAGCAGCAGCAATAGCAGCAGCAACAGCAGCAGCAGGCGGTACCTCAGACGACCGCGAAAACTGGCGGCTACCGTCACTTGCGCGCATAAGCAAGTGGCATTAGCAGGCCAGGCGTGATGTCCATCGACGTGCTGCTAGCATGTCTGCTCGTCTGCGCGTCTGCTCGTCTGCCACGGGCCCGAGCGAGCCCGAGCCCGAGCCTGCCGACTGGCAATCTTTTGTGTTTAGTGATAGTGTAGATGTATACCAGTGAGTAACATGCCAATGCGAGTATCCACGTCGATGAATTGACAAAGGTGTTGGGCGTCACTGCGAAGGGACTGCCCTCTATGAACGTACTGAGTGAGACCTTGCGGACATCGGAATTCACGTACTGGTTGTCCCGAAAGTGGTCCCCCAAGTGCGAAGAAATCCCGAGTGGGAGGTGTTGATGTGGAAGTGAGTGGTGCCGGCGCTGCGGAATCAATGCAACAACAACAAACTGTAGCTGCTAGGGAGGAGGATGGAGGATTGCTCGAAAAAAGGCGTCTTGCCGAAAGAAGGCAACTTCTTGCAATTGTTTGATTGGACTGATGAAGATTACGGAGAGGTAAAGAACATCGAAGGTATCGTGAAGTATATGGGCTCCACATTCTACGTACGGAAAGAGATTCTGTGTGTGCTGGAGAATTTCAAGAAGGTGTACCAAACTCGATTCGACACAAACGAAAATCAGGGTCAAAAAGGAGTTCATTCTCATGGGAAGTCCAGGAACAGGATAGAACTGCAGCTTGACCTTAGTTTGCTTCTACATGGTCATTCGCTACGAACGGCTTGTTGTGTGGCTTCATTCTGTTGGTGATTATATTCAGAGGTGTTCTACAAAGGCGAGCACTACGAATGGGTGGATGATGAGCCCGATAAGGCCTATGAAATGTGTGTTACATTGTATTTCTTGACAAGGAGGACAACATGCTGGGTTATCGATTGAGTGAGCAGATCACGAAACTAAACGTCTTGGCTCACATCTCCCTCTATGTTGCACATTTGGCATCTCCAACACCAAGGCAGATATTGCCATGGTGTTGGTAAACCTGTGATATTGATGCAACATCAAAGATCACCGAAGTGATGCACGATACTTGAAGGCGGCATAAAGGCGGCATCCATCATCGATCAAGAGCAAAGTCGCCGTTGCTATAAGGTGAGCCACATCAGATGACAGAGGAGTAGTGGTCAAGAGATGCAAGCGTGGGTTGCAAGCGTGGATTGCAAGTGTGGATTGTAGGCACTTCAAGCGATTTGGCGGACGGAAGACGCGTGATTACATGTCAAACGTGTTGTATTGCTTGTTGTCTCCGCTAACGGAAGCAAACACCTTCGCCTTTTCCTCTTCTACGAGCTATCTTGCGATCGATGTCCTGCACGACGCACCAATTACTGGTGGTCGACAGAGTAGACATAGATACCATGAACATCACGAGCGGCTTCTCGTTCGAGAGGTAGGGCTCGTCCACGGGAAGTAGCCACGGCGCTCAAGCTGCACAACCTCACCAACCTTTATATTGCGCAGCTAGTTGTCTCCCTCAGCGTGCTTCTCGACGCGCGTGATCTCCGTGAGGAAATCCTTGGATGTTGTCGCTCTCCACGAAGTTCGCCGCATCACCACGCTCCATCAACAGCTTGTTCCAGAGCCGCACAATCTTGTTGCCCATTGACGGGTCCTTCGGGTGGCGCACCACAAAGATACCAATCACCTCACTCGGCACGTTGGTCGTCGGTGACGCACAAGTGTAAGGAAAATTGCACACCTTCAAGACGATCGTCACTCGTCCTTTGTGTAATATCCCCATCAGCTTTTCTGGATCCAGGGAAGGATGTGGAGAAACAAAATGGCAAACACCCGCAGTTTGATGACTGAGAACGCCTAGGGTCATCTTTGTTCGCTGGGGTATCGTCCGCACACTTAGCAAACAGTTGCAGTACTTAACTCTGGGGAGTCCCGGAGAGGTTCCTGGAAGTTAGGACGACGCCCCTCCTCCGCCATAAAGCTGGCGCATGTGAGCAGTCATCAATCCCGCCATGAATGCGAGGTTTGTTTCGGTTGAAGACCATGCCATGGCATATCGTTTTGGAGAGTGTTCCCATTTGAACTTCAGTTAATTCAAGCCATTTCCCAATTCTCCACGTGAGATGCAAGTGGTCAAGGAACCGAAATGTCGGAGTCCAGCAGCAGCAGGAAACAGAAACTCAAGGTGCTAGTGGTGTGTCTAATGGTGGGGAGTGGAGATACGACCTTTCGAGTGGATATTCCATCAGACAAGGATGGCTTCGACCTTCAGAAAGCAATCGTGGAGATCAAGAGATATTGTTGCCATGAATAAGCTCCACCTGTATCTCGCCAAGACAAAGGGAGCAGAGAGGAGCGAGGCAGAGGACGGAGGGAAACATGGCTACCCAGTACAGCCGATAAAATATTGACTGAACTTCGCTCAAAGCCAGATTGGACCTTAAAAGAATTGTCAAAGGTATTGGGTGTTGGCGCGACGGAGCTGGACCCTACGTGCGTGCTTGGAGAAACTTTTTGGATCTTGGGAAAAGACAAGTTCATGTGCTGGTTGTCACGGAAAACCAAGGAATAACGCGAACGGTGATGGATACAGTTTCTAGGTATCTGACGGGTTCAGGCGATCCACCAGCTGCGAAAATCCCCGCCTTGCAGGTATGGATGTGGGGATGAGTGGTGCCGGCGCTGCGGAATCAATGCAACAAACAAAACTATCGCCATTGGAGAAGATGAAGGAGGATTGCCCAACAAAAGGCGCCTTGCCGAAAACAGGCGAGTTTATGAGCTTGTTTGATTGGACTGATGGAGATTGCGGAACGGTGAAGGATATCGAAGCGATCAATGACATCGTGGAATTTACGGGCTCCACATTCTACGTACGGAAAGAGATTCTGTGTGTGTTGGAGAACCTCATTCGAATTTATCAAAACCAACTTGACACGGAAAACAGGATCAAAGAGCAGTTCATTCTCATGGGGAGTCCAGGAACAGGCAAGAGCTGCATCTTGGCCTTGGTTTGTTTCTACATCGCCATTCGCTATAAACTGCCAGTTGTGTGGTTTCGTAAGACGTATGGTGGGTATGAACCAGACATCACGCGACTGTTTCACAAAGGCAAGTACTACGAATGGAGAAAACGTTCACAGGATGTCTATGAATCTCTCTATGATGCAGTGATGGATAGCGGACTTGATCCTCTCGACTGCTGGTTCTGTCTTGACGGGATGACTTACAGTGAAATCTCACAAAGGGGTGGCTTACCAAGTATAAGTTGCTGGCAACATCAGGTCAATTTTCGCCGAAAAACGAAGCAGCACAGTTCGTGACGATGTGCGTTGTGCCGTACTGGGAACGAAGTGATTTGGCGAGGTTCGGTCACTGCCACAAGCAAATGGACGAAGACGACGTCGCTGCACACTACTTCGTGACAGGAGGAAATTTGAGATATTTTCTTGATAATGATGGTGTAAGAGTCAAAAGCATTGTGGACAGAGCAGTGAGCTGTATTGCAAGCCCTACAGACGCGGAAAATCTACTCACGACGATCGGGCTTGCTTCCAATGCACAACTTGATAGCATCCGCATGCAGGGAGTGAAGGATGTCAACGATAGGGGACACTACGTGAATTCAAGCTACTGGACGTGCTCTATAACCTCAAGATACGTGCTACAGCGCTTGGCATACATGATGCAACCCGACTTTTTAAAAACTGATACGCATTGCACAAGGGATGAACGACGCTCGCCTCGAAGGTATGGCGTTTGAAGGATACTTCCATGCACTAGTGCGTAATGGACGAGCAATACAAATTCATTGGATGACGTATGACAACATAGATCGGAGGAGGAACGCCCAAGCAGATATTCAGCAAGATTCAATGGACTGGCCTGCGTTTACAAAGGTCAAACGAGAAGGTGCCAGCACAAAGGAATGCGTACAAGTCATGGAGCGCTGGGCCAAAGACCCTTCCGAGATGGATTACTGGCTCCCCGAAACCAGTTTGTGCGAAACAATCGATTCTGTTGCGAAATGGACTCGCCGTGAGAATCAAGTGGAGTTTTGCATGTTGCAATTGACAAAGGCCACCACACACAAGTGCGATGCCGCGATTCTCTGGAAGCTCGCGCAGCCATTCGTGAGTGCGAAATTACGAGTGTGCTACATCGCACTGCTTGACAAGAAGGACAAGAAGGATAAGTTCCGCTTGGATCCTGCGGTGATCAAGGCACCACCAGACTCGCAAAATATTCCTCTGTACGTTGCGCATTTCGAAGTGACATCACTTGGCTCTGAGGAAGGACGACCGTAGTGTATCGTAGGTTTATTCACCAACTCGATTTCTAGTTGTTGTTTTTTTACAGATTAATGCATACTTGCGACTTGTTCTGTAGAATTGCGTCTATCGTTATTCTTGGTCAAAGCAAAGATCGAGAGATGACAGACCACGTGACAAAAACTCTATCAACAAGTTGTCAGCATCGTTTCTGTGTGTGGACAATGACTAGTGTCCTAGTCAACGAAGTGATCGAGGATTGTCATGAGATGCAAGCGTGGATTGGTAGGTTTCCGAACTGCAAAAAGAGGCCATATCGAGAAAAACATCATGCCGCATCTGGTTCAGCACTCATGTAGAGATTTCCAATGGAAGATGCACCGAAAACGTGCTGACGTTGCTATCGCCTTGTGCAATGCGCTGTTAACGAATCAATCGGTACGCTTCGTAGGGATCGGCTGGTAGAACCACCTGGCGCGTTGTGCGTAGCTCTGCTGGATACTTGAACTCTTCATCATCCAGACTCCTAATCGCTTGCCACTTGTAAACACTCTCTAATTCCGGTGGGACCACAAACACGCACTCAAACGTGTACTGGCGAGCTTTGATCCAGGTAAAAACAACAACTTGTTCCTGCCTGTTGTTTCCATGCCGGAGTTCTTTTCGATCGTCATATGCAATATTCACCTCTGTTTGCCTTTTTTCCCTTTATACATGGTGACGAAATACAGTACTGGACCAGACCGGAGTGAGGCGGTGTTGGCTCGAGTCGAACTGTTTTGGAGTGGGAGTCGTCTTGCTTTTGGACGATCAGCACAACAGGCTACCCATCTTCGGTACAGTTGTGTAGTATTGCTGGCGATCGACAATCGCCGTGCGAGGTTTCGAGGTTTCGAGGTTTGGTGCGGCATCGGGCGCCGAGTTTGCCTGTTACTGAAACTTGCATCGGCGGCACAAACGTTCGGACTGATCCACAAGAACGCTGGCGGTTACGGCCATGGTCATGGTCATGGTCATGGTCATGGTGGGTGGTCATGGTCATGGCTACGGTGGACTGCGCGGTGGTGCCGGTCTCAACGCAGGCGTTGGATTGAAGGCCGGGGCTGGTCTTATCGGGGATGGATACGGCAAGCTCAGTGGTGGTGGTGCCGGCACCGGTCTCAATGCTGGTGCGGGACTCCATACCGGTGCAGGGGTCAATGGCGGCGGATATGGCCAGCCTCAACGCTGGAGCTGGTCTCAACGCTGGAGCTGGTCTCAACGCTGGAGCTGGGTTGAATGCCGGTGCGGGTTTCAATGCTGGAGCTGGTCTCGACGCTGGTGCCAACACTGGTGCTGGTGTCGGCGTGAGTGGTGGAGCGAAGGGTGACGGTGCTGGCAAGAGTGATGCTTATTCAAAGGAGGTGAGTGCCACCACCACATCGACTGCCCCATCGACTGCCCCGTCGACTACTCCATCGACTACGCAACAGCAGCAGCAATAGCAGCAGCAATAGCAGCAGCAACAGCAGCAGCAGGCGGTACCTCAGACGACCGCGAAAACTGGCGGCTACCGTCACTTGCGCGCATAAGCAAGTGGCATTAGCAGGCCAGGCGTGATGTCCATCGACGTGCTGCTAGCATGTCTGCTCGTCTGCGCGTCTGCTCGTCTGCCACGGGCCCGAGCCCGAGCCCGAGCCCGAGCCTGCCGACTGGCAATCTTTTGTGTTTAGTGATAGTGTAGATGTATACCAGTGAGTAACATGCCAATGCGAGTATCCACGTCGATGAATTGACAAAGGTGTTGGGCGTCACTGCGAAGGGACTGCCCTCTATGAACGTACTGAGTGAGACCTTGCGGACATCGGAATTCACGTACTGGTTGTCCCGAAAGTGGTCCCCCAAGTGCGAAGAAATCCCGAGTGGGAGGTGTTGATGTGGAAGTGAGTGGTGCCGGCGCTGCGGAATCAATGCAACAACAACAAACTGTAGCTGCTAGGGAGGAGGATGGAGGATTGCTCGAAAAAAGGCGTCTTGCCGAAAGAAGGCAACTTCTTGCAATTGTTTGATTGGACTGATGAAGATTACGGAGAGGTAAAGAACATCGAAGGTATCGTGAAGTATATGGGCTCCACATTCTACGTACGGAAAGAGATTCTGTGTGTGCTGGAGAATTTCAAGAAGGTGTACCAAACTCGATTCGACACAAACGAAAATCAGGGTCAAAAAGGAGTTCATTCTCATGGGAAGTCCAGGAACAGGATAGAACTGCAGCTTGACCTTAGTTTGCTTCTACATGGTCATTCGCTACGAACGGCTTGTTGTGTGGCTTCATTCTGTTGGTGATTATATTCAGAGGTGTTCTACAAAGGCGAGCACTACGAATGGGTGGATGATGAGCCCGATAAGGCCTATGAAATGTGTGTTACATTGTATTTCTTGACAAGGAGGACAACATGCTGGGTTATCGATTGAGTGAGCAGATCACGAAACTAAACGTCTTGGCTCACATCTCCCTCTATGTTGCACATTTGGCATCTCCAACACCAAGGCAGATATTGCCATGGTGTTGGTAAACCTGTGATATTGATGCAACATCAAAAGATCACCGAAGTGATGCACGATACTTGAAGGCGGCATAAAGGCGGCATCCATCATCGATCAAGAGCAAAGTCGCCGTTGCTATAAGGTGAGCCACATCAGATGACAGAGGAGTAGTGGTCAAGAGATGCAAGCGTGGGTTGCAAGCGTGGATTGCAAGTGTGGATTGTAGGCACTTCAAGCGATTTGGCGGACGGAAGACGCGTGATTACATGTCAAACGTGTTGTATTGCTTGTTGTCTCCGCTAACGGAAGCAAACACCTTCGCCTTTTCCTCTTCTACGAGCTATCTTGCGATCGATGTCCTGCACGACGCACCAATTACTGGTGGTCGACAGAGTAGACATAGATACCATGAACATCACGAGCGGCTTCTCGTTCGAGAGGTAGGGCTCGTCCACGGGAAGTAGCCACGGCGCTCAAGCTGCACAACCTCACCAACCTTTATATTGCGCAGCTAGTTGTCTCCCTCAGCGTGCTTCTCGACGCGCGTGATCTCCGTGAGGAAATCCTTGGATGTTGTCGCTCTCCACGAAGTTCGCCGCATCACCACGCTCCATCAACAGCTTGTTCCAGAGCCGCACAATCTTGTTGCCCATTGACGGGTCCTTCGGGTGGCGCACCACAAAGATACCAATCACCTCACTCGGCACGTTGGTCGTCGGTGACGCACAAGTGTAAGGAAAATTGCACACCTTCAAGACGATCGTCACTCGTCCTTTGTGTAATATCCCCATCAGCTTTTCTGGATCCAGGGAAGGATGTGGAGAAACAAAATGGCAAACACCCGCAGTTTGATGACTGAGAACGCCTAGGGTCATCTTTGTTCGCTGGGGTATCGTCCGCACACTTAGCAAACAGTTGCAGTACTTAACTCTGGGGAGTCCCGGGAGAGGTTCCTGGAAGTTAGGACGACGCCCCTCCTCCGCCATAAAGCTGGCGCATGTGAGCAGTCATCAATCCCGCCATGAATGCGAGGTTTGTTTCGGTTGAAGACCATGCCATGGCATATCGTTTTGGAGAGTGTTCCCATTTGAACTTCAGTTAATTCAAGCCATTTCCCAATTCTCCACGTGAGATGCAAGTGGTCAAGGAACCGAAATGTCGGAGTCCGACTTGGAGTTGCAGCAGGAAACGAAACTCAAGGTGCTAGGACTGGTGTGTCTAATGGTGGGGAGTGGAGATACGACCTTTCGAGTGGATATTCCATCAGACAAGGATGGCTTCGACCTTCAGAAAGCAATCGTGGAGGATCAGGGTATATTGTTGCCAGCGAATAGGCTCCACCTGTATCTCGCCAAGACAAAGGATGGCGAATGGTTGACCAATGAACCTACCCGAGTAACTACATTTTGCTCGATAAGCACCTCTGCAAAGTTGTTGGAAGTGTCGGACCTTCAGGTAACAGAACTCAAGCTGTGGCAATCACTGGAGGACGTCTTTGGCTCTATCAAAAGCAACACATTCACGTGCTGGTTGTCCTAGAAAACCAAGGAATAACGCGAACGGTGATGGATACAGTTTCTAGGTATCTGACGGGTTCAGGCGATCCACCAGCTGCGAAAATCCCCGCCTTGCAGGTATGGATGTGGGGATGAGTGGTGCCGGCGCTGCGGAATCAATGCAACAAACAAAACTATCGCCATTGGAGAAGATGAAGGAGGATTGCCCAACAAAGGCGCCTTGCCGAAAACAGGCGAGTTTATGAGCTTGTTTGATTGGACTGATGGAGATTGCGGAACGGTGAAGGATATCGAAGCGATCAATGACATCGTGGAATTTACGGGCTCCACATTCTACGTACGGAAAGAGATTCTGTGTGTGTTGGAGAACCTCATTCGAATTTATCAAAACCAACTTGACACGGAAAACAGGATCAAAGAGCAGTTCATTCTCATGGGGAGTCCAGGAACAGGCAAGAGCTGCATCTTGGCCTTGGTTTGTTTCTACATCGCCATTCGCTATAAACTGCCAGTTGTGTGGTTTCGTAAGACGTATGGTGGGTATGAACCAGACATCACGCGACTGTTTCACAAAGGCAAGTACTACGAATGGAGAAGACGTTCACAAGACCTATATGAGCTCTCTAGCGCAATGAGAATAGTGGACTTGATCCTCTCGACTGCTGGTTCTGTCTTGACGGGATGACTTACAGTGAAATCTCACAAAGGGGGTGGCTTACCAAGTATAAGTTGCTGGCAACATCAGGTCAATTTATCAAAACCAACTTGACACGGAAAACAGGATCAAAGAGCAGTTCATTCTCATGGGGAGTCCAGGAACAGGCAAGAGCTGCATCTTGGCGTTTTGTTTCTACATCGCCATTCGCTATAAACTGCCAGTTGTGTGGTTACGTAAGACGTATGGTGGGTATGAACCAGACATCACGCGACTGTTTCACAAAGGCAAGTACTACGAATGGAAAGACGAAGCGACAAGACCTATATGAGCTCTCTACGCAATGAAGAATAGTGGGCTCGATCCTCTCGACTGCTGGTTCTGTCTTGACAGGGATGACTTACAGTGAAATCTCACAAAGGGGTGGCTTACCAAGTATAAGTTGCTGGCAACATCAGGTCAATTTCGCCGAAAAACGAAGCAGCACAGTTCGTGACGATGTGCGTTGTGCCGTACTGGGAACGAAGTGATTTGGCGAGGTTCGGTCACTGCCACAAGCAAATGGACGAAGACGACGTCGCTGCACACTACTTCGTGACAGGAGGAAATTTGAGATATTTTCTTGATAATGATGGTGTAAGAGTCAAAAGCATTGTGGACAGAGCAGTGAGCTGTATTGCAAGCCCTACAGACGCGGAAAATCTACTCACGACGATCGGGCTTGCTTCAATGCACAACTTGATAGCATCCGCATGCAGGGAGTGAAGGATGTCAACGATAGGGGACACTACGTGAATTCAAGCTACTGGACGTGCTCTATAACCTCAAGATACGTGCTACAGCGCTTGGCATACATGATGCAACCCGACTTTTTAAAAAACTGATACGCATTGCACAAGGGATGAACGACGCTCGCCTCGAAGGTATGGCGTTTGAAGGATACTTCCATGCACTAGTGCGTAATGGACGAGCAATACAAATTCATTGGATGACGTATGACAACATAGATCGGAGGAGGAACGCCCAAGCAGATATTCAGCAAGATTCAATGGACTGGCCTGCGTTTACAAAGGTCAAACGAGAAGGTGCCAGCACAAAGGAATGCGTACAAGTCATGGAGCGCTGGGCCAAAGACCCTTCCGAGATGGATTACTGGCTCCCCGAAACCAGTTTGTGCGAAACAATCGATTCTGTTGCGAAATGGACTCGCCGTGAGAATCAAGTGGAGTTTTGCATGTTGCAATTGACAAAGGCCACCACACACAAGTGCGATGCCGCGATTCTCTGGAAGCTCGCGCAGCCATTCGTGAGTGCGAAATTACGAGTGTGCTACATCGCACTGCTTGACAAGAAGGACAAGAAGGATAAGTTCCGCTTGATCCTGCGGTGATCAAGGCACCACCAGACTCGCAAAATATTCCTCTGTACGTTGCGCATTTCGAAGTGACATCACTTGGCTCTGAGGAAGGACGACCGTAGTGTATCGTAGGTTTATTCACCAACTCGATTTCTAGTTGTTGTTTTTTTACAGATTAATGCATACTTGCGACTTGTTCTGTAGAATTGCGTCTATCGTTATTCTTGGTCAAAGCAAAGATCGAGAGATGACAGACCACGTGACAAAAACTCTATCAACAAGTTGTCAGCATCGTTTCTGTGTGTGGACAATGACTAGTGTCCTAGTCAACGAAGTGATCGAGGATTGTCATGAGATGCAAGCGTGGATTGGTAGGTTTCCGAACTGCAAAAAGAGGCCATATCGAGAAAACATCATGCCGCATCTGGTTCAGCACTCATGTAGAGATTTCCAATGGAAGATGCACCGAAAACGTGCTGACGTTGCTATCGCCTTGTGCAATGCGCTGTTAACGAATCAATCGGTACGCTTCGTAGGGATCGGCTGGTAGAACCACCTGGCGCGTTGTGCGTAGCTCTGCTGGATACTTGAACTCTTCATCATCCAGACTCCTAATCGCTTGCCACTTGTAAACACTCTCTAATTCCGGTGGGACCACAAACACGCACTCAAACGTGTACTGGCGAGCTTTGATCCAGGTAAAAAACAACAACTTGTTCCTGCCTGTTGTTTCCATGCCGGAGTTCTTTTCGATCGTCATATGCAATCCGTAGCACGTTACTTTAGTGCTCTGGTCATTCCCTGTAGCAGCAATGATGAACGCGTCCAGCGCAAAAATGCTTGATTTCGGCCGGTAATAAGTCCATTCAGCGCTCAGGTTCGTAGGAATCTCGTCAAGAGTCGTAAACCACACGACTTCCAGCGCTTGTGGAATCCTCTGGTCGTAGCCTACCGACTCACTCAGCTCCGTGCCTTCTTGTGTGGCCATTCATCATTTCTCGACTCTTTCCACATTAATATCCCCTCCTTCGACATCATTCGTAGGTGATGGGCTGAGGTAGCCTCATCTTTAACATTATAACCTTCTTTTCCATCGCCAACTCAACCGCAACATTAAACGCTCTGGGCTTCTTCGTAAACCAGTGATGGACCATCATGTCGTATACTTGCCCGCAGAACGCTGTTAGTAAGGGAATCCCTTAAACTTCCATGTTGAAATGTGAGTGAAGTTACTGCATTGATGAACTGGCTGGTACTCAACAAGGTCTGAAGCACACGAGTCGTGTTCTCAGAGTATTGAGATTGTACAAGCGTGAAGAGGTGCAAAGGATCGCCGCCAGTGGTACATATAAGTAGGATAGCTTTGGACCTCGAGACTGAACCTTAGTCTCGAATTTACCCAGTGAATAACAAGTGAGCTTTGTGTGAGAAGTTCTGGTGAAGTTACCTTCGTTCATTCGAGCGTGACGTTCTTTTAACTAGTTGTGCATTTCGTCAGGGTTATGAGCCCAAACTAACGAAGCCATTACTAGCTAAGAACGTCCACATGGTGAACAAGATGAATGGCAAAGAAGGAAAGATAGAGCTTAGCTCGAAGGGGGTTCCAATCAACTGGTATTGTGAAAACTGGGAATACTACAAGGCACTAATGATTAGCTGCTTCGAGGAGAAGGATCTCGAGAACATTGCATCCGGTGAAAAAGTCTTGGATGATGAAGCTGACGAGAAAGTGCGGTTAGAGTGGAAGCAGAAGCAGGCGCAGATAAAACGATTGATACTGGGCTCTGTTTCACTCGCATTGGCTCAGAGAGTGATGAAGAAGTCTTCGGATACAGAGATGTGGATATCGTTGCTGGAATATTACGAGAATCCCAGCAACCATATATTGGCTGTACACAAGCAGAGACAGCTTTTACATAAGCTGTGGCGCACCCGAGCGTCTAAATGGGACGATATGATGCTACATATTGGTGAAATGATGAACATTAGGGATCAGCTAACAGTGCTGAAGTATCCCGTTCATGAGGTGGACATGATGGATGCTTTACTGAATAGTCTGCCTCAGAATGAGAAGTACCAACAACTGGCGCAAATGGTGCGATTTGGAATTGGAGGACAGTCTAAACCTGAGGAGATTCGCGATTTGATTTTGGTTGCAGAAGCACAGCTTAAAGAAGAAGCTGATGATGTGTTTGGAGCTCGTAGATCTGTTGGCATTAATGGAAGGTCAAGCAACAACAAGGAGCAACAAAGTGGTTCAGTGAAGAAATGGCAGAATAAGAAGAAATACAGGTCAAATTTGGAGTGCTTCAACTGCCATCAAATGGGACATATCAAACGTTTTTGTCTTGAACTAGAGTTCAAACCAGCAACCATAGCCGGCGTACAAGTGAAGACTGAGATACCCCAGCAGAAACTGAGAAGTCAGTACCAGCAGAAGGCTGGAAGTGGCGGTGCGAAGAAGCATAGTGTAAATTGTGCAGTGGTCCCCATGTTAACGTCTCCAGTAGTGTCCGAAGTGGATGTCTTGCCAGATCTTCAAGAGCTACAGGATGACTATGATCCTGGATTGTGGCACTACGATACTGCTTCAAGTGCTCACATAGTAGGCACGATGGATTATTTCGTGGCTTACGAGGAGTTCGATACGGCGAAGGACCCGTGTCGTGGATTTGCCCAGAATATGCTGACACATGCAGTCGGTATGGGTAAAGTTGGACTAGTGACCAAGTCTAAGAAAGGTAAATTGCACAAGTTCACCTTGGATAGGGTGCTATATGTTCCAAGTGCCTGTTGGGATTTGTTTTCAGCCGGTGTTGCGAGGGGCTAAGGTCTGACTGAACTACAGGAATCGGCAACCGGTGCATACAATGTCTACGATGGTAACAAGTTCCTACTGACAGCAACACTGCAGTCTAATCATGTGTGGAGTTTCCGAAGTTACAATTTGTTCGCGAAGAGCAGTTTTCGTAGCGACAGTTTTCGTAGCGACAGTTTTACTCAAGCTGCGGAGATTGTGAATTTCACAAAGACGGATGGGTTAGCAAATATTCGTGTTTGGTATACACGACTTGGACGCATCAATGCCCAATACCTGAGGTCCATGGCAGACAAGAACCTAGTGGACGGCATGATGTTGAAAGGACGAGAACTACCGATGTGCGAGACGTGCCAGCTATCTAAACAGAAGCGTAAAGCACCTCAAGTCACTAGATCGTGACATTCGGGAGTCAAATGGCGTGATTTTCGTCGATTTGATGGATCCTGGGAAGCACAACAACACTCGATTTACTCATGTACTCATTGTAGTGGATGGATTCTCGCGATTAATTCGCCTTTACCCACTAAAAGCCAAGTCAGAAGCAAACGAAAGCCTGCAGCAGTATATCGCATGGGCAGAACGACAAATCGGTTGTTGCGTAAAATGTGTTGTCTCAGACGGTGGCACAGAGTTCGGGAACAGCGCTATGAAGGCGTGGTATAAATCACATGGAATTGACTTTGTGGTTCTAGCTCCAGGAGCATCGTCTGTCAATTTAGCTGAGCGTGCAATACAGTGCGCGCCAATGAAACGTGAAAATGGCAAGTCAAACCCACAGTTGAGTCAATATTAGGTTTTTGAAAGCACAAAAAGCCTCGTTTTAAAGCCACATGCAAGATCTCTCACATAAAACGCATTTTAGGTGCTGTGGTAAGGGGAAACCAGAATGGGTACAATTTTGCAGTTATTGACGGTTGAAATATTAGTCGGTCAAATTCGTATTAAAAGCACTAATGCACCTCAGAGCGGTTGATAATACGAGATATATCTTCCACGACACTCGATTATCTGCTGACAGCGACTTTACATCGAATTCACGAGCGACTCAACGTAAGTAGCCGGCACGGCGTCCCAAACTCTCTGCACGGCATCTTTGAGCTCCTTGACCGAGTAGTACTGACGCCCACCACCGTATACTTGATACGTCATCCATCCCCAGAGGTTCTCGATAGGGTTTAAGTCTGGAGACTTCGCCGGCCACTTCATGACGGTGATGTTGTTGTCCGAAAGCCAGTCCTTTGTCGCTCGTGAGGTGTGCGCGGGGGCGTTGTG
The DNA here is from genome assembly GCA_008080845.1 of Phytophthora kernoviae. NCBI lineage: Eukaryota > Oomycota > Peronosporomycetes > Peronosporales > Peronosporaceae > Phytophthora > Phytophthora kernoviae. Next base: position 5,143 of record VKKV01000185.1, on the reverse strand, counting down.
TTGAAATATTTGGCTTTCAGGGTCGAAAGATGGTTGCAAATACTCTTGAAGTGTTGCGATGTATTCGACAGAGTTGACGGAGCAGTCAAAGAACTTGAGACGCGTCTTTTGGGTCCCTGAAAATCTACCCCAGACCATCACACTGCCACCGCCGGAGTGGCGGCACACGACAACAGGATCAGGACGCCGTGTGTCGATCCAGCGGCGCTGCAGACCATCAGGACCATCCAAGTTCCATTTCTTCTCGTCGCTGAAGAGCACCGCGGCCCATTCAGCGTTCGTTTCGCCCTCGTGGTCATCACCCCATTTCTTGCGCGCCATCTGGTGGCGAGGCAATAGCTCAGGCCCCGCCCTGACCTTCTTGAACTTCAGCCACGGCACGTCGTGGCATAGGCGCTGCACAGTCCGAATGCTGACGTTCATATTTAACGAATGCTTGACACTTTTTGCGCTCGACCCTGCTTCAGACATCGCCCGAATGATCGAACGCTTATCACGCTCACTCACTTTCTTGGTCTTTCCGCGCCGCGACGGCTTCGGTGGTGTGTCGCATCTTGCTCACCTTATGACACACCCCGTTAGAGCGATGGGTGGCCACTGAGATGGCTGAGAGCTTCAAACCAGCATCATGAAGGACGAGAATGGACTTGCGCTCGTCTGGTGTCAGATCCGTCGCCCCCATTGCATTTCTGATCGTATAAATCGTTGAGTAGGGAGAGCAAACCGTGGCAACCATAAAAACCGATTTGCAGTGTCTAAAACAGCTGCGCAAATGCGTAGCTCAAATATTCCCAACAGTCATTTAAATTTCAATATATTACGGATACCAGCTCCATCAAAATTTGAACTGTAACTGCGTCAAAAATGCGTTTTATTTGCTGAAAACGGTTTTATTTGAGAGATCTTGCATGTGGCTTTAAAACGAGACTTTTGTGCTTTCAAAACCTAATATTGACTCAACTGTGGGTTCGACTTGCCATTTTCACGTTTCATTGGCGCGCACTGTACAACTTATCTTGTTTTTGTTGTTGTAACTGACCCAAACTAAGACCTGATCGATATATGACCCATTTTATATTCTTCCGATGTGAAAATAAAATAAAATAAAACAAAAGCCGCTGGGATTGGATTTAGTGAAACTTCCAGGTGTCATCAGTATTTGGAGGAACCTTACGTCCCGAATTGCTGTGCATCTGAGTTCGACGTAGCATGAAGCAGCATTTGAACTATCATACTGAGTAGACGACAACCGGTCTGCGCAACGCTACTACAGCCGTTGAAAAGAACTGAAGTTGGCAATGCAGCAGATCACTGAATCGATTCCAATTCTGCTTTCGGGGTCAAAATGACACATTTGTACCACTAGTTCCCACTCGCGGTCACCAAATGCTTCGCTCTGAGATGGTAACTGTCCTCTTTCTACGTAGTCTTTGACAACTACATCTGGAAGTCGTCCCCATGGGAGTTGTCCCGACACAGCTTCGATGATACACATGCCGAATGAATAAATGTCAGACGCGAGCGTTGACTTCTGGCCCCTCAAAAGTTCGGGTGCTTTCCATCGAATACCGTGGCTGTCATAGACATCACCAGATTTTGCAGATTCAGCAAACGTACTCGAACTGAAACCCACCATCTTCACTATGCCGCTTTCCGAAACGAGGATTTTCCCACATTGAAGACCGTTGTGAACTATACCGCACTCATGAAGATATTGAATTCCGCGTGCTGCTTCGTACAGGAGTGCCAAACCTCATCCGGGTTATATCCCAGGTATTCAGAGAGATCCATTGGTAGCCTCCTCGCAGACAAAATATGGCTCCATGTTAACAGAGCAGCCAACACCATAGAGTTTTTCGATATTGGGGTGGTTCAGTACAGACCACACTCTTGTTTCCCGACGGAATTTCTCTACGTGTGTTTTTCGTCAACCGTATCCATACCCAGGTTAACCACTAATTGCTTCACAACGACGTGTGCGTCAAGCCAGTGTGCATCATAACCGTTAGGTAAATTACCAGCCCCGAAAGAGTATTCCAATCCAACCTCACACAAAGGAATGAACCATCTTGAAATTGAGGTCGTCAGCGTATCGCTCCGATGGCGATAAGCTTGATACCGTTGCAAAACAATTAGCTTTCCAAGACCAATCCGAGTCTTGAATCCTCCTCGAGTAAAAGAATCAGACCCTGAATAAAGTTGATACAAAAGACATACAACAGCACCCACGTCGATTCTGGTGCTAGGTTCATAACTGCACATACGCGTCACTAACTCCCATTCCTCGTCGGTAAACGCATCGAATCGCGGCGGTAACATTTTTCTCGTAACCACATTTGATTCCACAGATGGGTCCTTCATAGTCCCCCATGGAAACTTGTTCGTAATCACTTCCACGATGCACATCCCAAAGGAGTAGATGTCCGATGCAAACGTTGATTGAGCACCGCAAATGCATTCGGGTGCCTTCCATCGAATCGCACCAATCGCACCCATCTCAGCACCAGAAGATTCTACCTGGCCAGCGAGGACACTCAGCCCAAAGTCCGCTAACTTGACCAGATTGTTGTCGCAAACCAACACGTTGTTTCCCTTGAGATCACCGTGAATAATGCCTCGGTCGTGCAAATATTGTAAACCATAAACTGCGCTGTACAAGGCTCCCCACTTTTCTTCCCGCGACTTTCCAGTCAAAAATGATGACAGCGTACCATGAACTGCAAGTTCACACACGAACACAGGCTGCTTATCGCTCTCTGCATAGGCCCCATACAGCTTGATCAAATTGGCGTGGTTGAGTGGAAACCATAATTCGGCCTCCCGTCGGAACTGAAGTCGATTCCTGGCTTCTTCTTGGTTGGTCAACACTTTTTCACTACTACGTTCGTACCTAGCCATTTCCCCAAGTATGCAGCTCCAAACGACCCAGTGGAGATGCGTTTGCCAATTTGCACTTCATCTGCGTGTAGTAGCCAGCGGATGCAGTCTGTAGAGTTAGGTTCATCGTTCTCCTCGATACAGGAAGTATACGTGCCATCTTCAGGAATCGCGTATATGGACACATCATATGATAATGATACTTTGGACGCTTTTCTGAAAGACTGTTGCCACTGGTGCACGGCAGCACTGCTGTCCAGCACATTTGAGCTCAACAGTAACTCATCCAGCTGATGATGCAGACTGTAGTTTCTGTCGGCGACAGTGAGAACGGCACTTTCAGCCATCATGGAACTTCCACCAAAGTCACATTGGTCTAGGCGATTGCCAAGTCGACCGGAGAATCGATGCACAATACCGCCAAAATCCTCTACCACCGAAAGCTGTAGTGAACCTTGTACATTTTCAAGCTGCACGTAGATATCCTTTAGGCGATCCACCACAGGTTGATTGGCGTCCTTGAACTTGTCAATGTTGTTGCATAGGCCATCTAACCCATCAAGCATTGTTTTCAAAGTGCATCCAGATGAAGGATATTCATACTCGGTCAGACCTTCAGGGGTCATTAGTTGTTTACTTGGTGGCATATCAGGCTCGGATACTTCCTCTTCCTTCACGAAATTCTCAATCTCATGAGTTAGCTTTGCCAAGCTCACTCTGTCAGTAGGGTTCGCAGCACATATTCCTATCAACAAACTGCACTCAGCCTTTGTCATTGTCCGTGCGATTTCTATAAATTGAGTCTTGACAGCCGAATGTTCGATGCACATGCCCATAAAACGAATCCATTCCACCCGATTGATCCAACTGTGAAAGTGTCTTACTAGATTCCAGTCGGGTGTATGTTGATTAGAGATGCGTGCAATACCCAGTACTTCAAAGATAACTGCTCCAAACGCCAGAACGTCCAACGCGATCGAAGGAACATTTGGTTCAGTATCGGTATCGTTGCCCAAATTACCTTCGCCTCTCCCTCGAACCGAACTTACGTCCTCAAGACGAACCAATCCCATACCACTCAAAACACGCTTTTTGTCCCACGTTTCATAGAGATTCTTCCTTGAGAAGTTCCTGTGCACAAGTCCTCGACTGTGTACGTACTGCAAAGCATGTGTAGTCCAGTAATACACTCCACACAGAGGCGCTATCAGCGAATGTCGTTCTCGAGAGTTCTGAGCTCTTATCGTGAATGACGTAAGGACGAACTCCCACGTGACAAGCACCATATAGCTTGCGTACGTTTGGATGATTGATTTTAGTCCACAGTTCTACCTGCTGCACGAATACTCCTTCGTATTGCTGCAGGTACACTTCTTCGTTTCCCCGATAGTCGTTTTTGAGCAAACGACCACCCATCCTCCGACGTAGCAAACCAGGATGGAAGTGTGATGATCAGCACATCCGAACTACGTACAAGTTGATCGTAGATGGCTGCTGTCACATCAAGCTCCCTCGAACTCAATATATCCTCATGCTTGTCAAGGGCATACCGTAGCAATGCCTGTGTCTCAACTTTGCGAGAATAGTTACCCATTTCCTGCTTCAGCTTTTCACTATCCTCCATCAATCTCTCGTAGAACTGCACACACTCGTCGCGCTCCTGTTTCAAGGCCGCGTACCATGAAGCTTTTGCCGACTGAAGATTGAGGATTCCTAATGCAGTATTGATTGCACGCTGAAGGAATTGGATGATGTAGCCTGTATCAGCCAGCTGATTAAGCACTCGCGAATTGAAGTAGTATAAATCGAGTTGCTTCTCTACACCATGACGCAAAAAGTTAAGGGCAGCAGCGTTCTTCGTGAATCGTTCTCCTCTCAGTAGCTCCTGGAGGAGATGATTTCCCAATTTGTGAATGTTCGTCGTGGTCTCCCCACTCATCAATTCTGCTTGTTCATGGCGTCCCAGCTGTAACCAAGTTGAAAGTACGTCAAGTTGTTGTCGCCTAATGACCGTCTTACCCCAGTTGTCAGTGCGGACCGAATGGAACAAGTGGGAAACTTTGGGATCATCAAACCAATCGATAAACACATCTCTGCATTAGTTTCACCTGTCCACCAGTTTTCCGAGTTATCACCTTCATTCTGAGCAGCAAGGAGCTTAATCGATGCTACGACGTTCTCCATGGAGGGTCTTTCGGAAGGGATAATAGCGCACATTGAATGAAGTAACTCCCACTCGTCGTTGCGCAGAACTATTGGTTTAACG
>VKKV01000184.1:0-27472 GCA_008080845.1 Phytophthora kernoviae | reverse complement strand
TTATCTTTGAAGTAGACTGTGCGAATCGCACAGAGTGATGCCGTGCTATCTCGATTCGAATAACGTGTGATGGGGTAACTATGTGAGCTCGTGCTAGATCGCTTTTCTGATCCACGCGTGGCATCTTGCCGTTTCTGCCGTTTCTGCCTTCAAGTGGACGGTGGTTTCGCGTGGCGGTTTTCATGGATCGATTTGTTCCCTGCCTTTCCGATTGTCGCCCAGTGCTGAGACGGCAGTAAGCAGCAGCAGATGCAGTATGTAGTAGCATAAGCACTATCAATCGTGCGGAGGTAGCATACGACGGGATCTTCCTGTATATGGCTACATTTCATTATGGCTACATTTCATTATGGTTACATTTCAATATGGCTACAGGATGTGCGAATTCATTTTCAACTTCATCTTATATGAAGCTGAAGATATGATTTTATCGAGATTTACGAAACTGAGCAAAAGATTTGAGATCTCTGTGCATGAAAACGCGGAGCTAACGCCTTCAGTGCCACAACTTTCAGCGTTTGTTTTGCTTCTTTTGAAATTAGGGCATTACGGCCATTTGGTCTAGCTAACGACACAGCCGTGCCTGTTTCATCAATATCTCTTCCATCCAATCTCTTTATCATTAGACGGCCTTCGCCATGAGCATGGACAGCCATCCTTTGTAGCCATATTGAAATGTAACCATAATGAAATGTAGCCATAATGAAATGTAGCCATATACAGGAAGATCCCCACGTCGTATGCTACCTCCACGCACGATTGATAGTGCTTATGCTACTACATACTGCATCTGCTGCTGCTGCACCATACTGCCGTCTCAGCACTGGGCGACAATCGGAAAGGCAGGGAACAAATCGATCCATGAAAACCGCCACGCGAAACCACCGTCCACTTGAAAGGCAGAAACGGCAGAAACGGCAAGATGCCACGCGTGGATCAGAAAAGCGATCTAGCACGAGCTCACATAGTTACCCCATCACACGTTATTCGAATCGGAGTAGCACAGCATCACTCTGTGCGATTCGCACAGTCTACTTCAAAAGATAAGCTTATGACTGAGACGAGGAAAACGACCAACGCCTTTGCCTGTCTACCCTGTCGTCGGCCCATTACACTCGGCTGCAGCACCTTTGAAAACAGTTGCCCGTTACGAGCAGCCCAGATAAAGTGCACGCATACTGCGCGGAGCATTGGTTTGTAGCAGCGAGCACCGCGACAACACCGCGAAATCATGTGCCACCTAAAGGCCATCATTCGTTTCTCTCGTGTCGCACGAAAACGCTACGCCGACATAATCCGCGCCGCTTGCCCGACCAATCCGTACCATCTCTTTTAACAACGGATACGTAGAGGAGCTCTATGGGACCGTTACGGATCCAGAGAGAAGTGATGTCCTAACAGCTCGATGGTATGTACTCCCCGCCTAAGCTCATTCCGGAACTTCCGCGGTTCAATCCAAGTCGCTTTCAGCATTTCCAAGACTTTTAAAACTTCTCGCCAGCATCATCATGGGCTGCAGCCACTCTAAGGTGAACGACATCGTGGTGGAGCCGATCACGGCACCCCGTCTGAATGTGGCAAGGCCTCGATGGACCTCGCCTTCACGGAGATCATCCTGGACCACGACGTTGAAACGTCGAGCGTGCCACCTCAAGTTGAAGAGGAGGTCGAGGAGGAGGAGATCGAAGATGTCAAAGTTGAAGACGAGCAGGAGGCTGCTTCAGATCCAACGGAGCTCTCTTTCCAGAAGGAGGACGAGCCCGTGATTGAAGCAGAGATCACTGAGGAACCGGTTGTCGAGAAGGAAGCTCCAGTGGCAGTCGAGGATGATATCGAGGTCGAAGCAGAGGAGGAAGCAGTGGAGCCCGAGATCGAAGCGGAGGACGAGGAAGAGGTAGAGAAGTCCGCTGTGATCGAGAACTCTGCAATGACGGAGAAGTCCATAGTGAGTGCTCCCGCCTTGACTTTACAGCCGACAAGGTCATCTTCACAGTGGGCATTGCCTTCTTCAACATCATCGCATCGACTGATGAGGAGGATACCCACCTCGCCAAGCGGTACTCTGAGTTCAAGATGCTGCACACCGAGATGGCCAAGATCATGACCAAGGAGGAGCTCCCGGGGATGCCTGGCACCTCGTTCTTGCAGGGGCGCAACGACCGGGCTCTACTGAACGAACGGGAGACAACATTCGTCAAGATGCTCAACGCCATCGCGCAGCACCCCGAGGCCTCGCAGAGCGCTCCTTTCGTCGCCTTCTTGGCATAGAGAGGTCTGTTGGGGGTATCTACCGTTGGTAGTCTAGGTATATAGAGGGGGCAGCATTATTAGCCGACAGGCAGACAGAGCTCAGCCTCTTAGAGCTGCGCTTACAGCCTGTACAAACTTGTTTAAAAAATGTATCACAATTGCACCGACATTTCAAGGATACGCATCGACACGAAGAACGTGCTGCGACTATTTCGATGGCATGGCTACAGTATAATATGCACATAGGTGGTAGACGTGGATAGAGTCGGCAGAAATTGAGGATCGGAATGGCTCTCAGACCACAGATGTCTTGTGTCTGTGTTGTGAGGCCGCACGACTCCAGTAATAAGTAACGCGCTGATACACTCACCCCCAGTTGGTGGCGGACTGGGAGAGACAGTAGATGACTCGCGGCAGATGGTCTCGAGATACGCGGTGCCGCTTGCTGGACGTCTCGACCTTCTGCTCTATGTCTCTGCCGTGGATGGGTACCGACTTGTTGCGTTCTTGTTGCCAGAGGCTATTCGATTATTGGTGTTCATTCCAGAACTTCCTCAGTTCTACTCAAGCTTTCGAGTCCTCTTCGCTACGCTCGCGTACACCAAGTCTATCAATTTAAAGTTCAAGAATGGGTTGCAGTCAGTCCAAGGCGACAGATCAGGTGGTGGAGCGTGTATCGGTTGACGTACCAACCGCCGAAGCTCCAGCCCCGAGAGTGTCCAAGTGACGTCTACTGAGGATGTTGCTGTTGAAGCACCTCCTGCTTCGGAGAAAATCACGGAGGAGGAGCCTGCTCCAGCACCAGCTTATGTACCTGCTCCAGCACCGGTTTCGGTTCCAGTTGAAGCTCTCGAGGAAGAGAAGGCTGTGGAGGAGGAACCTGCTGCATTAGTTGAAGAGCCCGAGGAGGACACGCCTGCTCCAGTGGAAGAATCTGCAGTGGAGGAAGCTCCTGTTACTGAAGAGGAGACCCCAGCTTCTGTCGAGGAGGCTGCTAAGGAAGCTCCTGCCCCAGTTGAAGAGGTTGTTGAAGAAGTTAAAGCGCCAGTCGAAGAGGCTCCAGTTGAGGAGGAGGTTGCTCCCCAGGAAGAAGGCGAAATGGCTGCCCCAGTTGAGGAGGAGACCGCTCATGTGGCCGAGGAATCTCCGGTTGAAGAGGAGGCCTCCGTGGGGGAAGAGGCTCCTGTTGAAGCGCCTACAGAGGAACCCAAGTCTGAAGTGGCTGCTGTTGTTGAAAAGCCAAATGACGACGTCCTCACGTTCACTGCCGATGAGGTCACATTCAACAAGGGTATTGCCTTCTACAACTATGACGGCTCCAACCCGCAGGACCCGGCCAATGACGTGCATGTGTCGAAGCGCTACTCGGAGTTCAAGGCCCTTACGCTCAGCTCGAGACTCTGCTGGCAGACAACCAGGATGACAAATCGGCTCAGCTACCGGCTTTGCCCAAGGCCTCAGTCCTTCGTCGCCGTAACAACAAGCAAATGATTGAGGAGCGCAAGGCGCAGTTTACGGCTCTGCTGAACGCTATTGCTCGTCACCCGGTGGCCTCCAAGAGCGAGGCGTTTGCAAATTTTTGGTGTAGATGACGGGATTTGGTAGCTAGTCAGAGCTCTAATGTAAATGTACGCCTGCCTTTCGCCTTCTTTACCTTCCTCACTTTCTCGCTCAAAACCTAAAGATGTATAACACGTAGCGACATTACCAAGTGTAAGGATGGCAATCGGTTGATGCTTCCAGCAATTTATATCGCCCTTTTGACTGAGGCTGTCCAAAGCATGCACTTCCAATTCGTCATGTGTCGTTAGCTCGCTCTTGTACGATCAGATACAGTTGAAAATGAGCCGCGTTGGTTATTCGACTACGACACTCTCCTACATATATCGATGGTGTGTTGGCATTTGGGTGTGGGTAATGCAAGTCTTTAACAAACATATACGTGAGAAACGCAGTTCACCTGGCTGTGGAGAACGCCCCGTCCTTAATGCATACAGATGCTGCTGCCATGTGAAGGTTTGGTGAGAAATTTCAGCGCATGTTTTCCAAACGATACGAGACCAGCACCGCAATAGGAATGCTACGTGCTCGCCGAGCACGTAGCATTCCACTTTCAATCTTCACGGTCTTGTCCAAGTCCGTACATCTTCCACTTTTTCTCTTCGAAGTACACATGGGCTGCTCTCAATCCAAGACGAACGAGCACGAGGTGGCTAACCCGAATGATGCTGTTGGTGAAGGCACCGACACGGTTGTTGTCCAACAAACGGTTACCATTGAAGGTGCTGCTACGACCAAGCTGGAAGAGGAGGTTCCTGCTACTACGGAAGAAACACTGGTGAACGAGTCCGAGGAGGTAGATGTAGCTACTAAGGAGGAGCCAACCGTGGAGGCAAAACTCCCATTCACGCTCTCCAGTTTGTACCGGGCGAGATCAGTTTCAACGAGTACGGCGTTGCTTTCTACAACTTCGACGGTTCAAACCCGGCTGAGCCCAGCCAGGACATCCACGTGTGCAAGCGGTATTCGGAGTTCAAGGACATGCGCGCGGAGATCTCCAAGCTCATGGCCAGTGAGAAGAACGTCGCCCCGGACCAGCAGGATAAGTTCCAGACGTATCCGGCGTTGCCGTCGATGCCCAAAGCGAATGCTGTCACGTATTTGCTGGGACGCGGAAACAAGAAGGTGGTGAACGAACGTGAAGCGCAGTTTGTCAAGATCCTGAATGCCATTTCTCGACACCCGATCGCATTCCAGAGCAAGACATTCACTGACTTCATAGCGTAGACTACTGTTTACCATACTGTAAAGTCCGGTGGAAGGAAGGCCGCGGCTCAATTGATGTAACATTTTTTTTGCTTCTGAGGCTTGTGCGATTCCCGTTGAGTTAACAGCAGGACTTTTCTGACTTGACACCAGACCCAACTCAGCATTGGACAAGTCGTACAGTAGCGTATAGTCTGCGTCAACTGACACAAATGCTGAGGTCGTCAATCAATTTCGAGGCTGCTGTTGCATGAGCGTTTTTGACAGCAGGAATTAGCTGCTCAAGGGAGAGAGTTTCAGTTGAAAAAAAAACTGTACATGTACTCTGCCATGGCGCGTTTCGAGGCAGAGATGCTGGTAGATAAAATATCTCGCTCGACTACTTCATTCCCAAATCTTCATCCAATTGAGAGAACCCCGTATTTTTGACAATTATGGGATGCAGTCCCTCCAGAACGTATGACTCACTGAACCCGGATGGACTGGAGTTTTCTCTCATCGAATTGTCCATTGCCAAGCGCCCTGGTGGAGCAGAAGTTGGTCCCATGAAGACAGAAGTTTCAGAAGTCGTAGCACAAGACAAGAAGATCCCAGACGGCACACTCACTTTCTCGCCTGTCAAGGTGGCCGCCAACGAGAAAGGTGTCATGTTTTACGAATTTAGCGGATCGAGCCGGGAGGATCCAGCCGACCGAGTGATTATTTCCAAGCGGTACTCAGAATTTAGGACGATGCATGCGAAGGTCTCTGAGATCATGGCAAGCGAAAAAATGTCCCGTCCAAACAGCGATATTTGTTCCAGACGTACCCAGCACTGCCAGAGTTTCCCTATGCCAACGTGTGGGTATTCCTGCGCAGTCAAGAAGGTGTCGTCGAAGAACGCGAGGCGCAGTTCACCAAAATTCTAAACGCCATTTCGAGGCATCCCGTAGCTTTCCAGAGCAAGGCTTTTCGAGACTTCATGGCGGTACTCTAAGCAGTAACAATATTGGTGAACTTCACACCATTCATTGCATGTTGAAGTGCATTTTGCACCAACAAACAAATAGTGTACGCAACACGGCTAGCTCTATGTATGAAGCAACAAAAGCCAGTCATTAGTTAGCCAGAAATATTAACCGACGCCAATGCTTACATCGATGGAGTCGCTACCAACCCGATTCGATTATTGAAGTTGCCGTCAAGTAGGACTTGAATATCAATTTGGGGCTACATTTCTTGACAACACGCCCTACTTCCGTTCCAACTACCAAGCGGATACCAATTGAGGCAGAGAGTTTTGACGCAGGTGTTGAGAACCCTATGGTAGCCGCACTTTTCAAACCGCTTGCCTGCTGGTTGAGTGGAAAAACAGCTTCGGGTTTTGTCGCAAAACCACAGAGCCACCGAACTGTTTACTGGCGTCTGTCCGGAGGAACGCCTGTCCATCCGGCTGCGTGGGGCAACGTCTTAGCAATTAATTGTCTTCGTGCGACGAACAAGTCCGTCATTGCAACTCCATCATGGGCTGTAGACACTCCAAGGACGCGGCGCTCGTGCACCGAGCCAGCAGCGTCGCGGTACCGTTGCGACCCCAGACCCCGTCGTTTCACGCCCAAGACTCGAAGTTTTGGACGTCCACTAGCGGCTCTCAGGCCAATGAATTCCGAGAAGAACTGCCGTCTTTCGTCGTGTCGGACAGTGCCGACCTGGTTGGTAGTTCGGATGGCGAAGCTGTGCACGGCATGGTCAGCGCCTTCACGTTCTCGTTCATCCAAGTATCGGAGGCGAGCAGCAATAGCTCCAATCTCAGTATCGAAGGGTCCAATGTTGACTCGGTCGCATCGGACGACATGGCACTTCCCGTGCCGTCGACACCGCCCGAATCGCTAACTTTACCATGACGGGTGACCCGATTGAGTTGACCCCATCCCAGAAGAAGGCGCACATTTGGGACCACGGAAGGCATCGAAGTCTCCAACAGCAGTAATGTTACAGAACGGGAGGTCCAGCACCAGGAAAGTGCAGCAACTACATCAAGTTACAGTGAAGCTACACAACCCGAGGCAGAGATGTCGCCAACAGGGGTGGAACTCATCGATGGCAGTTTAGATGATGCTGTGAGCGAATCAACACTGAGTGGGCCTAATGAGCTGCTTATCGCAGACTCGGACGCGTCTGGGATCAGTCGGCGCAGTGGTGACAGCAGCAACGCCACCGGCGACACGAGACAGTCAGTCAGTACATCCGAACTAAGTGAGGGCGGGGAGTACATGGTTACGGAAACGGGGGCAATTATTCGTCACGAACCGTCCGCCAATGTTGATACCTCGAAAGTTACTTTCAACGAAGCAGACAGCGATCCGATCGAACGTGAATCTATTGATTTCGCTGCAGCTGCAGTCGTTCAGCAAATTATCGATGAAGCCGTGTCGAGCGTAGCCATTGCACCAACCGATGGGCCCCGGGACCACGGATCTTTCATTGCATCGAGCAGCTTGGATGTGGAGCCGTCGACTACAGGCATTTTCAGCTTGAGTGTCAAGGCGCAGTCATCCAACACTGTGCCAGACTCAGAGTTTAACATCCCGACAGGATGGACCTACTCTATCGTGGGCAACTCCACCGAAAATGGCGTCGTGCTGTACCATGTGCAGCTCACAGACGAAGTTGGCGATAACGCCAAGTGGTCTGTCCTCTTCTTCGACGCTACTCAAGGTTCAGCGAAATGTACATAAAGATGAAGGAGTCGAAGTTCCCAGCAGCGGAAAAGATGCCAAAGTTGCCACGTGCTGGTGTGATGCACTTTGTACGAGGTCGACAAAGCAAAAAGACGATCGAAGAGCGCGAGCAAAGTTCTCAGACGTGCTGCGGTACATCGCAGAGCACTGTGAGTTGCACACCAGCGCTGCATTCCAGCGCTTCCTAAGCCAGTAAGCTGGTTGATGCCCAATAGCCGAACCATTCCTAGATAGCGCAGACAGCGCAAATGCTGTACCCTTTATACGTTAAGCAAACACGTCAGCCATGACCACTTTGTCTACAGTACTTGAATGTCTTCTCCTGCTTGTGTTGGTCACTTTGATTCTGACGCTTTTTCTCGGCACTGAACCGCATCAATCAAGAACCCGGAAGCTACTTACCAATATGCTGGTTGAACTTGATCGGCGACTGATACTTTGGTCTAACCGAGTCCCGATTTTTGTAGCCAGCACCATAAGCTTCATTACATAGCGCTGAAGCTTTATCAAAGCATTTGGACACGTCGAGTGGCGAATACCCACAGCTGTCGCGCGTGGCATAGGCTGGTGGTGTCTGGTAAGACCGTGGTGAAAACCTTTACTGTTGAAATCGGGACGACAGTGTTTGGCTTGATTGCACATTTGCCCACATCCCCGCTCAAAATTCTGCCACCTTTGTTGCCATTTTCTAGTTTAGCCTCCGTTGTAATGAGCGACGAAGTGCTTCGAGTAATGGAGATATCTGACAAACAGGTGGGGGTTCTACTTCCCGACATTGACGAGGATACGAGGACGGAGTCGTCGGAGGGAGTTCAGGACACCATTGGGGAACTGCTGATGGTACCGACTCGGATGACGAGTTTTTAGATGCAGTGGAGCCTCCGTTATCGACGGGTTGGTGCTGGATGGTAACCGACCTCCGTTGTCAGGAGTGTACGTGGATGCAGTGGAGGCGACGGTAGAGCAGATGACGGAGGCTATGGGGACTACGTTGAGCGATAAAGGGAGTCAGTCGGCCATACTGGAAGGAACAGAGGAGGAAGATAGAGAGAGTGTAATTGAGGAGGCTTCTATGGAGTCAGAGACTGGGGTGGTTGCTGCTATCCAGGCAGATGCAGATAGCCAAACTGTCACAACGGAAGAAGACGCTAATGGCAAGTGTGTTATTGGGGAAGATGACGAGCCTGTCAATGTAGAAGAACCTATGCCGGAGGAGAGAACAGTAGTAGAAGAAGTTACTGCTGCTGGAGGCGAAGGAGCTGCCAAAGAGGACCCTGAGAACATTGAGGTTGTAGTTGACGCAATTGAGCCTGGTGTGAAGTCTGCTGCTGAGGATCCCGTTGATGCTAAAGTGGCTCAGTCAGAGGATGTTGTTGCAGATGATGTTTCTGTCGAGGAATTTGTCGTGGACAATCAAACTGAAGTAATAGTGTCCGAAGAGAAACTGACAGAAGCAATTCCGATAGAAGCTGGCCAGAAAGCTGAGGAGGAGGAGGAGTATATTGAATGTGCTGCACCACTGGAAGGTGCTAGATCTGACGCGGAGACTGCAAAGGTGGATGGCAGTCTTGATGTAAAAGAAATCGTCGCAAATGAACAAGCTGATGAGATCGTATCAAAGGAAACCACAGCCGAAGAAGTCGACGTGGAGGCTATTGTCAAGCCTGTCGTAGCGGTGGAGGTGCGGGCAGTCGTAGAGAAACTTGCCAATGATGTCGCTGAGATCCTCATGGTGGACACATTAAAGCCTGATCTTGGCGCTGAGAATGGCGCTGTCACCGAGCAAACAGATGACGTCGTATCGGCAGGCGCTGCTACAGATAAAATTGAGGAAAGTGTTGAGGCAGAAACAAATTCTGAAGCTGTCGCTGTGATTGATGAAGATGTGGTCGAGGTCCTTGAGGGGGTTGTTACCGCTGTTGTTGCTGAAGAACAAGCTACGGAAGCGTTGCCTGAAGACCAGATGTCGACCGCCGGAGAAACTATCACCACACAGATTATCGTTGGTATTTCAGATCCGTATTCATCGGATGTCGCTGAGGAGATTGCGGACATTTTAGCGAAGGGTGACTCTGAACCTGACGTCTCAGCTGAAGAAATTGGACCTACTGCTGACGAAGAGACCATGTACAAGTCTGCTACGATCAATGGAACTTCTTCAGTCGAGGTTAAAGAATTATCGGTCGAGAAAGATACAAAACAAACTACTACGGTCGACGATTCAGACAGTGTAGGCATCGAGGAAGCACCTAAAGTGGAGCCTACTACTGAAGAAATCGTTGTTGCTGAAGAGGACACAACTACAGTTGTTCAGCCAGTTCTGAAGGATGCCACCAGTGCTTTAGCTGACGAACAGCAGCCTGATGCAGTGGAAGAGAACGCAACATCTATGGTGCTGGAAAATAGTGAGCAAGTCGCTGAGGACGAAGCAACTGAGCCTGAAGCTGTAAGCTTCCACTTGCTACCGCCAATGATGTTGTAGTGGCGGATACGTCCACCTCGGATGATTCAGTCGAGTACAGCGTGACGGAAGCAGGTATTGTGGAGATTGTTACAGGTCCTGAATCAGTAATTGGAGAAGCTGAAATCGTACAAGCTATTGTGGAAGAGCTTACAACTGCTGTGGAAAACGAAGATGTGGGACCTATCGCTGATGAACACAGCACCTGGGACACCTCATCAGATGAGAGCAGCGCGCTAAAAGCAACACAGGAAAAAATGCAGTCGATGAACAGGAGGACAAACCTCAGCCAGAGCAGGATCCGGTCGACAGCGTTGTAGACCAGATCAATGAATCGGTCATGGAGAGCTTGGCAGATCCAGTTGGTGAAGTCACTGTGCCCGAAGCTATGGCCAAAGAGGTCGCTATTCGCAGTGGCAAGCCTAGTGACGATGTCATGGCAGGTATTTCCACTATTGACTATGCTCAGGTGGTGGTGACATCGCCAACGACCTCTCTAGCACCTCCAGCTACCACTGGCAGTGCAGCTTCTCCTGAGATCGAGCCTCCGCAACGATGGGCTTACCAGATCTTTGGCTTCACAATTGAGAAGCGTGTTGTTCTCTACCACATCCACAGGACGGATCGCCGCACTGGGATTCGAGAAGCTCCAATTTTGAAGCGCTACAATGATTTCCGTGAGCTTGAGCTCCAGTTGGTTGGCTCTACATCGCCTCTGGCTGCTGACTTACCACGATTACCGAAACCCAGCGTGGGCACATTCATCCGCGGCCGGAAGAGCAAGAAGACTATTGAGGTCCGGGAGAAGGCATTTCGGGCCATGCTGAAGTACATTGGGATGCACCCGGAGCTCCACGGCAGCGCCATTTTCGCGCGGTTCCTCGAGAAGAATCGCGACACACACGCTTGATGGATGTGAGCGATGCATATACGTTAGAGGCATTGTCAACGATTTGTAATATATGATTTACGCGTGTATTGATGCCGTCGAGCCTTGCCTCATAGTAATGGCATTGTTTTTGAACAAAGAGAACGTTCGAGATGGCGTGTTCTAGCACCCGGCTGTGCATAAATATTTGTCTCAAAAATTCTGGTCCTCGTGATTGTCTCCTCCACAAGCAGGTGAACTTTGTCCACATGGCTTCTGACCCCATTAACGAACTCTACCGCCCCCACGATCGCAAATTGAGCTGCATTTTTACAGTCTCCCGTCGCTGGAGAAGTTAGCATTCTACAAATTGTCACGGCAAGTGAACAATGTCGGTGGCTTCCTGGTACTACAGCAATTTGATTGACGATGAGCTATCCGAAGACCCGGTGGCGTTCGGAGTGCAACCTCTTCAAAATGCGATCACCCGAGGGCTCCAGTGGTAAACGGAAGGTGGCCTTGGAGCAGGTGCCTCTAGATGCTGAAGACAGCGATGAATTGGCTGTTGCTAAGGTATTCTACGTGATATCGTCTGGGACCGACAACATCAAAGCGAGTCCTGTCGAGTCGGCGGTGACTGTCGATACTAGCAGCAAAGAAGCCGTGAAGTTGACTGAAGAAATTGCAGCACTCGAGGTTAATGAGGTGCCGACGGTCAAGGCAGTGACTAAGCAAGTTGCTGCTGAGCCCGTTGAGGTGGCAGCAGTGGAGGAGGAAATTGCGTCTACCCAGATGAATCTGTTGCATTAGTGGAGACAGAAGTAGTAACAGTTAACGTTGCTGCTGAAGAAGTCGAAGAGATCAAAGAGGAAGTTGCAGCGGAACCAGAAAAATCATTCACTGAAGATGTGGTGGTTGACAACGTTGCCAAAGCGTCCGAAGTCGAGGCAGCCATCGAGGAAGTTACATCTGAGACGGCTGTGGTTGAGGAGACAAGTAAAAGTGTAAATGAACCCCCGACATCTGAAGTGCTGATTGAAGAGCCTGTTGCCGAGGTAGTGAACGACACAATTGCTGCAGAGATATCCGCGGTCTCAACCGTAGCGGATAACGTGGAGGACAAGCTTGGAGATGTGACGACAGACGCGGCTGGTGAGATTACCAAGCGTATTGAAAGAATGTCTTCAATTCCAGAAGACGACACTCCTGTTGAAGAGAACGCTGCAGCGGTTGAAGAAAAAGCTGCCGCTGTCGTAGAGAAGACCGAGGAAATTGCTACACCCGTGCCTGACGAGAATGTGGTTTCTAAAGCTCATGAGAAGACTGCTGAAGCTGAAGAGGCTGAACCAACGAATGCAGTGAAGGAAGTTGTAGTGACGGTTGTCGCCGATGAGAGCGAGTGTGAGACTCAATCGGAGATTTCAGAGGCACCCGCAATTGACGCAGCCGAGCCAGCCACCTCTACCAAGATCGACGATGAACCGGAATCGGAGATTGGCGAGTACATGGTGATTGACGCGGAAGCTGCGGCAAAGAATGCTGCAGTGGTCGAGGCAGCCGTGTCCAAGGCGACACAAGAGGAAGCTGGTGTGTTCGGGTTCATTCCTGAGCAATTGCGAAAGAACAGCTACGTGGTCTCGTCAGTGGCAGTAGCATTCGCTACGATCGTCGGGGCAACGCTGGCCGCTCGTAGATAGGTAGAAAGCTTTCCAATTGTACCTGCTTCAAGAATTTGTCGAGGGAGCGTGTCTTCATGTACATCACAATCTTAAAGTTGTATTTTGCGACTTTACTTTATGTACAGAGTAAGTTGATCTTAGAGCTGTCACTTCAAAGCTGACCAAACTGGTTCGAAGCGTAGAGACTTTGATGCTATGCATGCCCATGCAGCACTTGTCGGCTGGTTCATGTAGCCTACATAGTGATCATGCTCTTGATACATATTTTTTCAAAATCGTTGCTGTCTCAACCTGGCGCTATGGTTATAAAACTAGATGCTGCCATTATCTGATGGCGCCGAAGTCGGGAGAGAATTCGTGCTCCATAAAGCACAGCGCGTGTTTATTGATCTCTATTCTCTTTGCTGAACCAGGTTGCGGCTTTCCTGGTCGCACGCATATGTTGTCTCAATGCCGAAAAGTGTAGGCAGCCATGTGAATTGGGCCACCTGTTTCTAAGTGTGGCTGAACAGTTTGATCCGAAAGGCAGTTGATGTTGTCAGTCCATGCCGCCCAGCTGAAGAAATCCGAGCTGGTGAAAATGTTCATTATCCAATTTGAACCAAGCATCAAAGCTACCCAAATAACAACAACAAGTACGAACAGAGCCTAAACCAAGATGGCCAACACACACATGCAGAACGATTTCATCGTCGACAACACCGCAGAGTCCCAGTCCAGAAGTCGAACCATTTCAGCGGTTGACTCAGTAGACGATGCAGTCGAGCGCTCAGATATGGCCGAGATTGATCGGTGCGAAACTTTTCTGCTTTACCGATCGAACTTCGACGAGGTAGCAGGGGTGGTAGCTTTGGGTTGCGGGGCCCACGGAGGCATGAACACACAAGTAACAGAAGATCAGAGCTACGACGTAGTAGAGAGCATGAACGCAAGCGAAGATTTCACATCAGTCAAGTCGGATGAATTAGAGGTCGAGACAACTCTATACGAGCTTCTGAATCGAGTCGGGGTGGGCAAGTGCCGTTGAAACACATCGACGAGTGCTCCGTTGAAGTAGACGTAGCTGAAGCAGTCGAGGAAGCTACCAGGACCGTCGAGCAAGAAATTCCGGTCGCCACGGCAACAACGACAAAGTATTTCGCCCCCTAGCAATTGGTGGTCTCGCGGTAGGAGCTGCTGCATTGGCGCCACACGATACCACTGATGTAGAAAACCTGAATTTGGAAGAAACAGCGATTGACGAGGTTGAGGATGTGGAGGACGCCAAGGAGCTTCAGGCCGTGGTGGAACCTGCTGATGATGAGGCAACCCCAACAAAACAAGTGGTTGAGGCCGCGAACAATGTCGTCGGCGAACACGTCGAAATGGTCGAAGAAGCGATCTATGCTGATACGAAGTCTGGCAGCGACATCGGGACTGAAGTCGTTAGTGACGAAGCAGAGATTGCCATTACCGAAGAGATCGACACCGAGATGTTCTCCATCGAAAAGACTGCCTCAAAAGAGACAAACACGACTGAGTTTGTAGTAAATGAAAGCGAAGTAGCTGCGGTGGAACCTGAAACAGCTCAACAAGATAGTGCTGTTGAAGCTGATAGTAAAAATGGTGACTTGGCACCATCAGAGCAGGACCCGGCAATAGAAATGTCGGGATCGACGATTGTAGATACCGCAGCCGAGATCACAACGGAAGAGGTTGCTACGAAAGACGGCAAGGACAGTGTCGAATTAGTTGACATCACGTCAACTGGGGCTGCAGACGCCGAACTTCCTGTCGAAGTGGAGGTCACGAAGCCAGTCGCAGAAGAAGAAGTTGCCACTGGATCCCTTACCGTGACGGAGACGCCTTTGTGGAGCCTCCAACTGAGCGTGTACTGAAGGTAGACAAATCGGAGGACGAGACCAACGCCTCAGAGAAGATCAAGGCTGAAGTTGAGACTGTTGATGCCGAGACTCAAACAGCACATAAGTCTGGTGTGGAGCTCATTGCAGACGTTGAGGCAGCTTCGAAGGATTTTGCTGTGGTCAAAGTTGCTGCCAAGCAAGTGTCTGTCGGAAAATTGGCCGTCGAGGATTGCACTATTTCTTCTGCTGATGGATGTGATGTACTTGACGCCACCACCCAGACAGAGGCTGTGGTCGAGGTGATTGTTGACGAGCAGACTACTGCTGTGGGAAACACATCAATGGCTCACGCTGATGATTTTGATGCTGATACAATTTCGGAGCAGCATGTCACTGACCCAATTCAGCTGGAAGATGCTGAGCTTGAGTTTGCGGCAGACGATAACGGCACCTTGGCTGTCGGCGAAAATGCTGCTGATGTGGTCGAAGAGGTTGCCTCAGAGTCTAACGCTGTAGCCGTTGAGCAGAGTCGCAAGAAGGAGTTTTCTCCTGTCGAAGAGGTTGATGTGGCTGATCCTGATGTCGAAGACACCGCTCTTGAACAAGATATTCCTATCGACGAAGCTGAAGCTTTTGCGTCTGAGCTGGTGCCAGTAGAAGATGAGATCAAAAAGCCCGAAGACACCTCAGCAACTCGCGTGTTTGAAGATTCTGTGATGGTGTCGGAACTCCCATGCAGTTCAGGCGGTGTGACATCGGAAATGCCGAAGATTGTAGCTTCACTAGCTGCTGACTCGTGCGTGGCCGTCCCAGAGCAAGACGCAGCGGATAGTGTGGCTAAGCAGGTCGTGGATTCTATCGTGCAAGACGCAATTACAGTCAAGTCAGTGGTCGCAAACGCGGACTCTACACCGGTAGTGGGGATTGCTGCGGTTGACGCTGCCATTGCTGCCACAGATATCGCCGCCGAAGAAATGAGCATTAATGAAGGCACCGACGACCAAGCTGATGAGGTTGTCTCGGGGATATTGTGAAACCCGCTGAGGCCGAGGAGAATAAAGTGAAAGCTGTCGTCGAGTCCGACATTGTAACTGAAGATGCTGATGCCGGAGTAGACGACGGAGGTTCAATTACTGAAGAAGATTCAGCATCAACTAGCTCCTCTTTGGTGGAAATCGTCATCGAGCAACCAACACCAGAGGAAGATGCAAATTCCGTTGTGGAAACGGAAGACAACACCAACGGCGAAGCTCCCCGTGTTTCTGCTTCCGAGACAGCCACCACTGACGGAGCTGTTACGTCCGACATGCCGCAAATTGTCGCTTCATTGGCACTTGGTGTCTGCACCGGTCTCGCAGCTACTGGTATAGCTCTGAAGCTCAACAACACCGACAATGAAGCTGATAATGAATTGACGGTGAAGGAAACGAAAGTGGGTGATACGCCACTAACAGAAGCCTCTACCCCCTTGGAAGAGCTTGAAGCCGTTCCTAGTAATCCCTCGAGACTAGATGCCGAGGGTGATTTGGAAATTGAAAGCGGCGTAGTCTCGGGGGTTATGGATACGACGGCCGAGAAGATGGTTGGCAATAAGCAACCACCTGTATCGTCTACAAGTGACACAAATGACGAACCTCTACCTTGCGAGATTCCTACAACCGATGTCCCGGTTGGCGAAGCTACCGACCTTGGCATTATTGAGGAGGTAGCCGTTGACGTGGAGCCTCAGGTATCGACCCAAAATTCTGACGAGGTGCAGCTTGTTGCTGGCGAAACTGAGACCATTGTTGACGACAAGGATGAAGATGTCAAGGGGCCTGAAGTCGTCGAGTCTGCTACCAAGGATGAGGACAGCACCGTCGACAAACGTCCTGACGTTGAAGATGCTGCAGAGGTGGTAAAAATTCCTGAGGAGGCTATTGTAGTGTCTGCTATCGAGGGAGCTAAGGTTTCTGCCGAGACTCCTGTTGCTGAAGAGAGTGCAGTGGTGGAGTCTGGTGCCGAGGAGACCTCCTTAGAGGAGGTTGAAGTCATCAAGGACGAAGTCTCAAACGCTGAACCAGCTGCTGACGTAGCTGCGGAGCCTGTGGTTGAGACGACTTGTGCCGACAAGGTAGAGGAGGAAGGTGACGAGGGATTCGTCAAGCCTTCGCGTTCGGGTGGTTGGCTCAAAACTTGTTGTACCGCAACAAATCGATGCCCAAGATGGTCAAGACGCCAGCACCGAAGCTGTCCCGTCAGGACGCTGCTGTGACTGAGCCAGTGCTCATGGAGAAAGAGACCAAGGATGACGCAGCACGATTGCCCGCTCACGAGGATGAGTGGATCCATGGTGCGAGTGTCGAAGATTTGCGAGATGGAGACAGGCCCATCCCAGTGCCTGCTCAGGAAGTTTCTTCGAGCGCTACCATTCCAAATCCTGCCCAAGACTCATCGGAGAAGGCATCGGAGGCTGAGAGAAACGCCATGGCGATGGAGGCTGCTGAACAGGCAATTCAGACCAAGAGTGTCACTGCGGATGACGTCTCGTTGAAGAGTGAGGAGGCGAAAGAGTCCTTGGACACCGACAACTCTGTGGAGACCAAGCTACAGGGTTCGAAGGTTGAGGATGAAGCTACAACTGCCGAGCCATCGACTGGTGAGGAAGTTGCAGAGGAGACCGTGGTCGTGACGGAGTCGGACGACGTTGTCGAGACAACAGACAAAGTGGCAGACGCTGAAGGAGTTGAGACTACTACTACTGAAGAAGTACAAGTTGAAGAAGAGGTCGACTGGACAGCGCCGACCGTTGTCGAGGAATCTGCGATTACAGAAGCCGACGTTGGCGAGGACGAGGACGAGGACTCTGCTGTAGTCGAAATCGAAACTGCAGCGGCAGACGTCGAGCCGGACGTTGTCGAGACTGCAGACAAAGTGGTCACCGAAGAGGATGTGGAGACGTCTTCTGTCGACAAAGCTGTGACTAAAGACGTTGCGAACGTGGAAGGCGAGGTCTCTGCTGCGGTCGAAGGTGCAGTAACAGAGATTGAATCGGCCGTTCCTGTCGAGACTGAGAAGGTTGAAAATGCTGAGCCTGACGACGAAGAGGTTGCCTCAGGTGAGCTGGAGCAAAAGGCCGAGGAGACTGTCAAAGTTGTTGAGGAGGTGGCGACAGTTAAAGAGACTGCAGTGACTGAGGACGTTGCTGAGGAGGGTTTGGAACCGACCGAAGCTGAGACTGTTGGAGATGACATCGTTGAGTCTGAACCCGTGGGTATCGATACAGAAGAAGTGGACGACACCAAAGAAAGTGTTGCGAACGATGAAGCTGCTACTGAGTTAAAAACATCCAACGAAGCTTACGTCGTCACTGTCGAGGGTGAAGAGGCCTCTGCTTCTGCGACCGAGTCTGCTGGAAAGAACGTTGTGGTTGCTGCTGCTGCTGTTGAGGAAGATACGGTCGAGGCTGGGGCCATCGAGGCAGAGCGTACTGCTGCTGAAGAACCCGAAAATGTTGACGATTCGACCGAACCAGTTCCTGTCGAAGTTGAGAAAAAGTCCGCAGTTAAGGCTACGATTGCTCCCGACATCGATGGTATTGATGAGGAGGAAGCTGTTGCAGTTACCACCAGCACCGAGGATGTTCGTGGTGAGAACTTTGACGATACAGTCGACGAAGTTGTTGATCTGGATGACAAGTCTGCTGAAGAGAGTGCGGCTGAAACTGAGAAGGAGGTAGAAAATGCCTCTGACGCCGAAGTGGAAAACACTGATACCGCAGCAGAAGTCCAGACCGAAGCAATCACCTCTGAGACCAAGCCTATTGCTGTTGATCCTTCCATCAACGCAAGTGTCGATACCATAATCACAGACTCTATCGGGGCTGAGGTAAATGACACGACAGAAGAAGTTGTAGCTGAGGTTGAATCTGCAGCTATTAAACCTACTGAAGATGCAAATGCTGACACTGAAGGCGAGGCTACCGCTGAGGATGGTACTGCCAAGCCTGCAACCGTTGAGGATGATGCCGCTGAAGCTGAGTCTACTGCTGCTGAACCTGCTGAACAGAACACCGTTGAAGCCACTATTGTCGAGGTCGTTGATCTTGAGGTAGCAGAAACGGAGAATGTTCAGGATGGGGCCGAGGATACTGATGTGACTGAAGTTGTCGAGGCCGCATCTGAAGACAAAAGTGAAGAAGCCCCTGTTGAGATCGAGTCTGCTACTGCAGAGCCCATTGAGACGGACAGTGCTGGTAAAGCTGAAGTTGTCGAAACCGCATCAGCTGAAGTCGAAAATGAAGACGTCCCTGTTGAGGCTTCTTCTGCTGAACCTGTGGAGGCGGGGTGTACTGAAGTTGTCGAGACCACAATACCTGAAAACGAAAGTGAAGAGGTTCCTGTTGAGGCTGAGTCTTCTACTGCGGAGCCTATTGAGACGGAGAAAGCTGATGAAGCTGAAGTCGTCAAGACCGCATCAGCTGAAGACGAAAATGAGGACGCCCAAGTCGAAGCCGATCCTGCATATGCTGAACCTGTTGTGCAGGAAAGTGTTGCTGAGCATGAAGTTGTCGACACCGCACCATCTGCGGAGCCTGGTAATCAGGAGACTGCTGAAGCTTCGACTGATGATGCTGAGAATGCAACCATTGCGAGTTCCGAGATGCAACAAGAGGCTGCAGGTTCTGAGCCCACCTCGGAGACTGTTGAACCGAAGACCATTGAAGCCGAAAGTGAGCAGGTTGAGATGGCAACAGCGCTTGCAACTGGCACCCAGCAGACACCGGAGGAGGAGATCGTCGACGTCACGTCGGAGGTTGTCCCTGATACGGCAGAAGAGATCGGTACTGCAGACAAGGTTGATTTCACTCCGACACCTGATTTGGTTACGCCGGATGAAATCGTCGTGTCCAAGTCAGCAATTCAAGAAGTCGTTGAGGCTGTACCAACAAACGACTTGGTTGCTCCTGTCACAATCAATGAAGCCGCTAGCCTTGACGATAGCGAGGACAAGAAGGAAAGTGTCAAGCCCGAGACGGGTTTTATGGTGGACGCACAGCCGATCAACGCGGTGCGCAATTTGATCGGGCGCTTTGAGATGTTTGCTAAGCGGAATGCAGCAGAAGCTGCCAGCTCGCGGGTTAACTCAAGCGAATTCACGTACAAACTCGCGTACGAACTCTCGAACGAACTCTCGAGTAAACTCGCGGGTCAACTCATATGTATCGTCGCCTCCGTCGTCACCGAAACCATCACCACCAACAAGTATTGGAAACGTCTTTGAGACTGCGGCAAAGAGCATTGAGGCGATTGAAGCGACCGAAAAGGAAGCTTCGCATGTTGAATTGATCAACGAGGATACTGTGATTGAAAATACTGAAAGTGCTGATGGCGAACCCACGGAAGTTGCCCCCGTGTCTGAGGAAGGACCTGCGGAAGGTCTTGCTCTAGCTGAAGCTGCCGAGGTTCCTGCTTTGGTCCTGGAGACAGCTGAAACGGAGGAAACCGTTGATCCACAAACTACAGAGAGAGATAACGCTCTAGCAAAATCATCTACTCCAGTTGCAACTGACGCTCTAGAAGAATCTTCTATTCCTGCTTCAACAGAGGTGACTGAAGCTGGTGTGGAAGAGACCCAAGTTGAGGAATCATCCGTTGTAGCTGAAATGGTTCAAGCGGTAGCTGAATCCGACGAGGAAGTAGCTTCCGTTTTCAGTGACAAAGCAAAAGAAAAGATGGGGCAGAAACATCAGAGGAGGATGTTAGCAAGGAAGCATCGGTAGCCGAGGAAGTGACAGCTGAACCAGCAGAGGAATCTGACGCTGAGGTTGCAGCTGAATTAGCAGAGGATGCCGAAGCTGAAATTGCAGCTGAAAAAGTAAACGCAGAGACCATCGGAGAAGCTACCAAAGAAGACGATGTTGTCAACGACAGCACGCCTGATACTGTTGTTGCTGTCGTGGAATCTTCTTGTCGCGGGACTATTACAACTACCTTCGAAGGGATCGAAGAATCGATTCTATCGACGCAAGTCGACGCACTAGCAGTGACGAGCACACCATCGCCGATATTGAAGCAAGTGAAGAAAAAGAGGCTCCAGCAGAAGATGCTGAAGCCGATGAACCAGCCGAGGAACCAATGGCTGAAGTGGAGCCGGTCGTTGCTACCGCCGACTTTACTACTAGCGAGGCTATGGCGGCGTACGTTCAGTAAAGGATGAAATCGCCGACGCGAAATATAACCAGATCGAAGAGAACTCAAGGAACCCAGTGCCTTCGACGAAGAAGGCGTTTACTGCACCTAAAGGGTTCGAGGAGTTGCAAGCTACCGGTGGTAGCCAGACAGAAAAGCAGGCACCTACGGAGAGGAAAATGCCGTCAATCTCTCCAGAAGCCCCCGCTGTTCGAACTGAAGAAGCCGCAGTGGTGAACGAAGCCGCTGCGAAGGCTACCGTGGAAATGGCCAGGCAGGCGACGAAGGCAGTCGCTGAAACCTCCACGGCAGCAGAGAGCACACCGGAGCGCGATTCCAACCAGCTCCAGCCCGACTTGCACACAAGATACGAGATCTTGGGCGTCACCCGCGCTAATGGTGTGATCATGTACCACATCCACACGATTAACCGCGCGACTGGCGATAGATTCTCGTACTCCATCCCGAAACGCTACTCTGAGTTCAAGCTGCTGGACGAGCAGCTCCGATTGCTGGTGTGCCGGCTGCACACAACCTACCAGCGTTGCCCAAGCCTAACGTCGGCACTCTCCTGCGAGGACGCCGCAGTAAGAAGACGATCGAGCTACGAGAGAAGGCTTTCGGCAAGTTCCTGCATTACATCGCCCAGTACCCGGAGCTGCACGAGTCTGCAGTGTTCCATCAGTTTATCGCGCAGTAAGTGGAGTGTGTGGGGAGGGTGTTGAGCTCCATGTATGATGTCCAATATAGGATCATTACTTTGTAGTACAATGAATGAATATACTTTTCCTTTTAAAAACTCGTTCATGGTCAAGTTGGCTTCAACTTCAACATGCAGTTGGGGACGCTCCAAAATCAGTGCAATGTTTTGACAATCCCAGTGCATTATATATGCAATTCTTTACCGACTCATCCAACTCAGTGTTTCCCGCAGCATGTCTCGCGGTCCGTAGATGACGGCAATGGTCTCTTTGTATCGATCACAACTTGTAGGAGAAATGGACATCAAGCACCAAGCAGATCAATCATAAAATGTCAACAACAAAAAATGGCTCGGATAGAGAATGTGAAGCCATCTGAAGGCACTCAGCTGATGATGGGAGTGAACCCAAGTTACCTACCTACTGTAAGATACAGTACACACATGCACAGCATAGCATTCGCGGAGAGACCGAGTGCAGTCCAGGTTCACCTGTACGGCGCAAACGAGCAAAACGAGACTATCCAGAGGCGATTTTGGTGCGTTTGCGGCGCACGCACTAGCATCACGCGCATGGGTTATCGGATACCATGTCGTTCGCGGCGAAAGACGACGCGCAAGGAATCCGCGAGAAAACTGCTGCATGGCGCAGGTGAGGCTTCGATGATTCGTCAAATATGATACCATTTCGTCTTGTTACCTTCTTTTTTAAGTATCAATGTATAAAACGGTGTATGTCATAATAAATGTAGAGGTATTCTCTTTTTGTTGCAATACTCTGTATATTTCTGTTTAAAATGACATGGTATATAAAAATGTTATTACAAAGTCATATGTTCATAGTAGGGCCAATTATGTCGCGTCGCTAGGGACGGGCCAAGCCGCAACGTCACAACTCGAGCCAGTCCGTTAGTGTAGTGCAGGTCGGAAGCCACACGCGCCCAGGCTCATTCCGAGAACCGCCACCCAAGTCTCAAGGCAGAAAAAATCACACACACAAAACCATGGGATGCAGCCAATCCAAACCTGCTGATGTCGCTCAGCCTGGAGATGCTACCGCTGCTGCTGACGCGGCACCTCAAAACAAGAAGCTGCCGCTGCTCCTATATCACCAGTCGTCGAAAAACAATCGGAGGCTGCTACTGAATCGGAAGCTGCTACGGAGGCAGAGACGAAGCCCCAAGAACAAAAAGAAGCGGAGGACGAAGCTCCCACGACGCTGGAACCCGTGGATCCGGTGATCGACACTTCTACTCAAGCTACTGCCTCTGAGGCCCCGACGTCGGCGGCTGTGGAGGTCCCAGACAGCGTTCGAGCCAACTTTTCATCCTTCAACATCTCGTTTATCGACCCCACTGTGAGTGCCCCCACCAGTACCACGACGGAGCCCAATGTGGCGTCGACTCAGACACCAATTGTGGAAGAGTCCAAAGCTGAGAAGGCCGAGGAGGCTGTGAAGAAGGAGGAGACGACTACCGAGAAGGTGGAGGTTGAAGTGGAGGAGACACAGTCGGCTGCTGTCCAGGAAATAGAGAAGGTCAAGGAGCCTGTTGCGATTGTGGAGGAGCCTGCTGCTCCTGCCGCCGAAGAGAGTGCTGCAACTGCGGAGGAGCCCGTCATCGAGGAGACTGCTGTCGTGGAGGAGCCGGTCACTGCGGTTGAACAGCCGGTTGCTACTGCATCAGAGGAGCATATTGCTGCTGTAGAGGAGACGGTTGTCCCTGTCACTGATGAACCGGCCGCTGCAAGTGAAGATTCAGTTGTTGAAGCCGAGGAGCCCGCCGCCGTTGCGGTCGAGGAGTCTGTCACTGCAGTCGATGAACCTGCGGTTGAAAAGGCTACTGAAGAAGCGGTCGAGGAGTCTGTCGCTGCAGTCGATGAGCCTACGGTTGAAAAGGCCACTGAAGAAGCGGTCGAGGAGTCTGTCGCTGCAGTCGATGAACCTGCGGTTGAAAAGGCTACTGAAGAAGCGGTCGAGGAGTCTGTCGCTGCAGTCGATGAGCCTACGGTTGAAAAGGCCACTGAAGAAGCGGTCGAGGAGTCTGTCGCTGCAGTTGAAAATCCCGCTGTTGCTGCCGTTGGGGAGCCTGCTACTGCTGTTGAGGAGCCGGTCATTACGATTGCCGAGCCCACCACCGTTGCGGAAGAAGCCACAGCTACTGCGGAAGGCTCAGTCGTCGGCGTAAAGGCGGCCATTGCTGCTATTGAGGGACGCGCTTCCCTGTGAAGGCACCGGCTGCCAAAGAGTCTGTATCCTCTGAGGAGGAAACGAGTGCCACTGAGGAGGAGGCTGGTGCTGCCGTCAAGGAACCGATTGCTGCTGTGAAGGTGCCTGCTGTGGCGGCCGACGAACCAGTCGCTGCTCAGGAAGCTAAGGAGATCGTCGCCCTTGTCGAGGAACATGTTGCTGCTGCCGTTGAAGAGCTGGCCGCTGTTCAGGAGTCTGTTGAGGAGGCCGCTGCTGCTCAGGAGCCAGTTGGCACTGTCATTGAGGAGCCTGCTGCCGCTGTCGAAGAAAAGACTGTTGCTACGACCGAGGAGCCCGTTCCTGTGAAGGCGGATACGGAGCAGGTTGAGAAGGCCTCAGTTCAGGAGGCAGCCGCTACTGTCGCAGAGGAGCCCGTCGCTGCTGTCGAAAAGTCTACTGCCGTTGAAGAGCCTCTTGTTGCTGCGGCTGAGAAGCCTGCTGCTGTTGAAAAGCCTCTTCCTGCTGCGGTTGAGGAGACCACTGCTCAGGAGCCGACCGCCACTGTTGTTGAGAAACCCGCGGCCCCTGTCGAAAACGTTGCTGCCGTCGTCGAGCCTGTTGAGGAGCCGACCGCCACTGTCGTTGAGAAACCCGCGGCCCCTGTCGAAAACGTTGCTGCCGTCGTCGAGCCTGTTGAGGAGCCAGCCGCTGTTAACAAGGTTGAGGAGCCTGCTGCTGCAGCTGAGGAGGTTGAAAAGTCTGTCAAGGAGCCTGCTGTCGCTATCGCAAAGCCAACTACCTCTACTATCGTTGAAGAGACTGCTGCTACCGTTGAAACATCGGTCGCCTCCAACAACCAGACTGAAACGGTCGCCGAGTCGGAGGGAAGCACCACGTCCGAGGATGACGTTGAAGCAGAGGACTCGAGCATTGAGCAGCCTAACACTGTGGAAAAGTCCACATCTGTTCCAGAGAAAAGGAAGCGTCCGAGCCCCAGGCAGAGGAGACGCCTGCCAAAGCGCCTGTGACCTCAAACTAAGTATGTATAAACTCAGCGAGACGCGATCAAGCGCAGCAACCAGAGGCTAAGAAGGCCCTGCTTTCATTTTTGATAAGTGTAGCTGGTGGTGGATGATACCACCGTGCCCACAACGTAGATAAGGACTGTCAGTTCTTGCATATAGACAAACTTGTTTTTACAGTGAACATGTTCTTTGGTCTGCATGCACAACGTCTGAAGCCATAGCGATTGAGATGGCTACATGCATATTTCGCGTCGTCAACCGACTAATTCAAAGGAATAAGATTGAGCAGTGGATGACAATCGAAGTTGGTGAGGTATAACTACAGTCATATTCAAGTGCTATGCTGCACCAGACGTCGCAGACTGAGAGCGAAGAAGACGCTCGGTATGGTGAGGATCGTCGTATTTGGACTCCTCAGTTGAGTCTTCCTCGCGCAAGGCTGACGGTATTACGTTCGGGTGGCGACGAAGAAAATTGCCGTAGCTCAGCAATAATGTCTGCGAGAAGTCTCCACGCGTAATAGAGTGCCACAGTTTTACCGATAGCTTGGGGACAATCAAATTGACCGAGGAACGGTGGGGCCTTCGTGCGAGCGCAACGTGCGATGGCGCAACGGAGCAGCATAACGAACTCCTTCTTTTCTGCTCGCTCGCAGTGGATAATGTACTGGCGCGTTGTTCGCCGAGGTCTCAATCGTGAGGGGATTTCAGGGGAAGTTGCCTCCACAGTAATGGTGTCAATCTCCACTGGGTCGCCGCCATCAATTGAGGATCGGCCATCAATTGGAGCCGTTGTGAGCTGCGCGGCACGGAGCTGCGTCTCCTTTGTGGTCCTTTTAGTGTGCTGGGGGTAAGATTGTGGCAGTTGCAACGTCCAGCCTTGGAAGCCAAGAGTGCAAATGACAATGCACACACATCGGGGACGTCGACGGCAGCGCAATCCTTATTCTCGCTGGCTTCGATCACGGTCGCACACGAGACAAATGTTCCGGCGAACACGTAGATGCCCGGTCCCTCTCTTGGCGATAAGCAGCGCATCAGACAGCAGGATTAATTGCTGGCGATCCTTGCTGTATGGACCATTTAGAGTGAGACTTTCGCGCAAAACAGACGCTCTTTGATTACTTTCACCATTGGGCTCCCCATAAGCATCAAGCAGCTCCATCTCACTGTTCACACTTGTGGTATCGTACGCTTTCTCAAACGGATTTTGAAGCTGCGGTTCGTGGAACCTCGCTGGCAAGTGGAGCGCTCGAGCCACGCGTGCGTATCGGCCGGCATTTCTTTGAACGGCGGCAGTCATCTCACAGAGCAGCGTACGCCCCGGGCGTATTAATTGCAGCTTGGCAGCAATCTTAACGTTATCGATGCTTTGGTGGAGAGAAACGAGGCGTGTATTGTTCTCTGCCTCGCGAACACGAGCATTCACCAGATCCGAAACGCGTTGCACATTATCAAGCGCTCGTTGGGATAAAAGAGCTTCCTCTGGGCTTGTGGCATTTAGCACAAGTGCACGGAAGAGCAGAGTGTACCGGCAAATACGTTGCACAGGCTTGATAAGGTCGGTCACGGGTCGCAAGGAGTTTCGTTGTCGCTGCATGTCTGGGTGAGTGTGAAGGCATCAAGGAGCTTGGCGTTCGACTTGATTTCTTCTGCTGCCGGCAGATAATTTGCGCAGTACTGAGCGTATACCTTCATGTACTCGATAGTGGCTTCGAACGCCTTGGTGACGCGAGTTACCGCTTCCATAGGCCCAGCTCCATTTGGAGAGCTAACGGACCCACCTAATACTCTGTCGAAGGTGAAGAAGCGAGGCTGTCGACGTGGTGGTTCTAACAGCTTCAGCAGATCTTGATGAATCGCGAGGATGAAACGAGCAGCGTCTCGCAATGCCGTGAACGCCGGGAGCTCCGTTTTCGTGTCGCAAAATCGGTCAGCAAACGCATCCAGCGGGTCTAAAAACTGCTCTACGAGTGCTGTGATGTCGGACACGTAGTCCTTTTCGGTGGTGATCATCTCGAAGCAAATACGCTCTACCGTTGTCCACTGTCTCTTGCTTGACACTCAAGCTCTTGCAAGTGGCGCTGGAATCGTGGGGACGTAGCGCTTAAAGTCTCTTTCGCCAGTCGTATCACTTGCGGTGTACGGATCACTACAGCAGCGTTCGTGGCCAGCGCTAGTGGCACCCTTGGGTCCAGCATTATTCAGGTGGTGAATTGAGTAAAGTAAAACACTTCGAGCTCGTAAGAGGAGGATGAGCGTATTGATGAAGCTTCGTTCAGTGGTGTATTATCAACATGTACGGATGGATTCGAAAGTGCTTGAATGTAGAGAGTTGAAGTATGGGTATGTACTCGGTCGGCTAGAAGGGTCCCATGGCCCCTCTGCACGGACAACGCCGCGTATTTTAACGGCACTGGATTGAGCTGTGTGGTGCTGCATATTTTAACGGACAGTCCAACCAGGCCAATTACTTGATTGAACTGCGTCTGCATATTTTTAGGTATTGCCCCATACGCCTCGTTGTCTTATCTGCAGCAAGCGATCGTTGTGGTTGCCAAGCAAATACACCAACAGAGAGTTGTGATGGTTCGATTGATCGTGAGGCCTTCACTTCTTTGTCTCTACCCCCATTCAAACGGCATTGGAACGGAAGGTTTGAGCAACGCAGCGCAATTGACCCTCGCCATAAAAGCTCCTTGTGAATTTCAGTATTTTAATTTAGAAACGTGTATCGTTTCTAACTGAGTTTCCTCCTGATTGGCCAAAATCCATTTCATACTCCTTCCCAGTCAAAACCTT
>VKKV01000183.1:0-57292 GCA_008080845.1 Phytophthora kernoviae | reverse complement strand
GTCGAGCAGCGTCCAGGTCTTCCTCGATGAAAACAACGTTGTTGGTGGAACGCAAGTTTAAAACTGGAGCCAGTGGCGCCACTCCAAATTACGCTTCCAGAACCCCTTCAGGTAGGCACAGAAGTCCCCGTTAGCCACTTCGTAGCGCACCACGTTGCTCGGAGCCGCGCTCATGACGATGATACCTTTCGAGCAGATCAATAATATTGCAATATATTTGACCTACGTGCAACATTTAGTTTATGTGTACCACATCAAACACGTTCGTGCAACATTTCGATCAACACATGAACAGATTCTACTCTATGGGGTGATCTGCAACAGCGCTTTACTGTGAAACTGGTTGGCTCTAGCAGTCGATGGAGGCCAACAAAATGGGTGGCCTTATTGAATGATGCAAGTTGCATTACTTGTAGCTAAACTCATCTTTTGTCGCGGTGTCTGCAGGCAGGATCCACCTGATCCACGCCTGTGAATCCGTTTCTCACACTCGTCACGCATCAGCGACCGTCAACTGCGATTTGCTAGTGGTAAATTGCACTGCTTGCACTGTCCATGGCCAATCGCCTGTCACGAGAGTGGCTCGATGAATCCATTGCCCGGCTAACGGGCTTGCAGGAAATGGCAGCAACGAACTCTTCGTTTTGGCATAACACACCAGAAATAGATTATTTATGGCGTCTACTACAAGTATCTACCAGTCTACACAGCTTGATCAGCCAGACTGCCAAATTGGCTATGAGTAAGTCCCACGTTACCTCATCAGCAGGAACAACGCACTAGGAAACCGTGACAATCATTGCAACCCCGACGATAAACTAGTTCATGTTGCTACTTTGCTGTTTGTCCCTCTCGTTTAAGGTTGTCAGATAAAATCAACATGGCTAGCATGCACCCTATACTCACACTTCCATTCGGACTAACACAACTCAATTTGCTTTGTCGAGCACATTAGCACCGTCCCAACGTCGCCGCCATCCTTCACGAAAAGACAAGATGACCAAGTTTCTCGCGTTTGCTGGCGCTATTGCGACCACTACATTTGGTATGACCAATGCGGCTACTGTGGCACGTGCGTCCTTGCGGACTTCACGACAGCGACAGCCGACTTTATTGGTCTCAACAACGTGTTGAGCCTCGTGCCGACCCTGTTACCGATGTACATCGCAAACCCGTACATCATCGAAAACCAGACCCTGACCAACATCGACTTCTCGGTTCTAGGTCTCGACTTCTCGGCCACGCCATCCTTTGAGAAGCTGAACGTCACGGGTCTCACTACGATCGGTTTCCAAACGGCTAACGTTACGGGGTCCAACACGCTGGACTTCGGCGCACATTTTTCCGGCGAATTGTCGGTGAGCGGTACGTTCTCGGTCGAAATTGCGCAACTCGACAAAACATGGTACGAGATCTGCTGGACGAGCTTCCTGCACCAACACAGCTGCCCTTCGGCGACGATCGTTGTCGATGTCGCCCTTGCACTGAACAAACCGACGATCGCAGCAGGGGTTGAAGCCAACCTCTATCAATGCGCTTCGGGTATCCCCTCGTCCGTGTGTTCGAACATGACGATCACCTCCATCCTCGTAGCCGCACTTGGTGGAGACATTACGAGTGTGGTGAATAACCTCCTGCTGCACTTCAAGGACGCGTCGGTGACGTCGCTGTCGCTCGGCTGGGACTCGGTCACTAACATTGATTTCTATTGGCACGGTTCCAGCGCCTTCATCTCGAACATTATCAATGGACTGCTGGACTACTCGGCGGAAAAACTAAACAAGAAGGGCAACACTTTCAAGGTATTCCTTGAGGTCCTGAACAAACTCGTGCGCTCGTTGCTGAACAATCTTATCGACAAGCTCCTCGAACCACTTTTCGGCGCCACCTGCCTGTCTTAGGGAGTGAATGAGTCACTCCGTGTTATGAAAGTACTCGCGCAGGAGTATTTCATATAAGCCACAAACAGCAAAAGGCGAGCCATAATCAAAAGTCTTTGTTTCCTTTATTTCTGGCACCTTGATGAATCGCTCGAACATTGATGCCCGACATATCGGCTACTTTTCATACTAAAGTATCGTGCACAATGCTCCAACTGTCAATGACAGTTGTCTACAGCCTTACCTTCCATTGCTATCTGAGTGCTGATAGCCGAAGGGTTATCTCCGTTGTCTGCTCTTCATAGCGATGCACCTCGCTTCATTCGCCCCCGCGCGAACCGCAGGTCTCTCACAATTCAATTTGCTTCCTCAAGCACATACCGTCGCTAGACAACCTCTCCAAGTAAGATGACCAAGTTTTTCGGGTTTGTTGTCCTTGTCGCTGCTGCCGCGTTCGGTGTAGCGTCCGCTGCTACCAGTGCGTCTGTGGACGACACGTGCGTGATCGTTGACTTCGAGACTGCAACGTCGGACTTCACGGCGCTCAACAACATCGTAACCATCGTTAAGGCATCGCCCTCGTTGTTGAGTTCGTACGTCAGTGATCCTCTCACCATCGAGGACCAAACGTTAACGGTACAGGAGTTTTCGTTCCTGGGTTACACCTTCACGTTCACGCCAACAATCAACTCACTAAACGTGTCGGGACTCACCACGCTATCGCCCAAGCAGATCAACATCACTGGTACCGACACGCTGGACATCGGCACGGACTTCACGGGTACGCTGTCGGTGGACGCGACATTCTCGGTTGAGATCGCGCAGCCCGACCACAAATGGTACCAGATCTGCTGGGTTAACCTGCTGAACCCGCTTACGTGCCCCTCCACCACCCTTACCGTCGATGTTGCGCTCGCCCTTGTGAAGCCCGAGGTTGTTACTAGTGCTCAGGTGGACATGTACCAATGTGCGGAGGGCATTTCGACGTCCGTGTGCTCAAACTTGACGGTCACCAGCATCCTGGTGGATGTTTTGTCCGGCAGTGATTTATCCACGATTGAAGAGGCCGTGCTGCTTCGCTTGAAGAGCGCATCGCTGACTGCGTTGACGCTGGGCTGGGACTCGATCAGCAACATCGATTTTGTGTTTCACCAGACAAGCACTTTCATCACCCAGATCATTAACAAACTGCTGGACTTTTCGGCTGAAGAACTCAACAAAAAGGGCACCTACTACACGGTGTTCATCGATGTTCTGGACAAGTTATTGCTGTCTCTGCTGAACAATCTCATCACTAGTGACCTGGAGCCGCAGTTCGGCGCCACGTGCCTCGAGTCGTAGGCAGTTGAGGCCCATCAACGACTCCGTTTGGCAAAACTTTCGCATTGCATTTGACACAATTCCGGCTTGAACATGAAATTCTTGATTTGCCATTTTCTGTTGTTTTTGGCATCTGTTTATGTTAATGACCCAGTTTACGGTATGGGGCTCAATTCATCATGACTGATGTGTATCCACGACAACACTGCAGAGCATGGGCTTCTCGGCGCGTCTGCCTGCTTAGTAAGGTGACTGTGCCGGTACAGGCACCCTCGACATGATTGAAAGTGACTGCTAAACCCCCAAACTTGCTCGTCTGGTTTCTGATCTGTGGGTGAATCCACCGGCCTATATAACGTGGCTACGCTTGTAACACGTTGCTAGGCTTCGAGCAGCAAAGCGTAGGGAGTGAAGCCTCCATGTCTCTCTGCAATCGACTGGAGTCGACCTGCACCCAGTTACTTGAGTCCCGCACAATAGAATCTGCTTCGTCCTGTTCAGATCCTTCTCAACTTATTCAATATGACCAAGTTCTTCACCTTCGCTACTACAGTCGCCGCCGTCGCTTTCGGTGTGGTCTCTGCTGGCGCCCCTGCTGTTAATACTGTAGAAGATACATGCGTGATCGCGAATTTCCTGACTGCTACGGCGGACTTCATCGCCCTGGGCAACCTGGTGAACATTATCAAGACGTCACCGGCTCTGTTGAAACAGTACGTTAGCGACCCGCTGCTCATCGAGAACCAGACGTTGGCGACCCAGAACTTTACGTTCGTGGGCAACAACTACACAGCTACCCCGACCATCAACTCACTGAACGTCTCGGGAATTACGACGATCTACCCCAAGCCGGTCAATGTGACGGGCAACAACACCCTCGACCTTGGCACGGACTTCACCGGCACACTATCTCTGACCGGCACTTTTTCCGTGGAGATCGCGCAGCCCGACCACAAGTGGTACGAGATTTGCTGGGTTAACCTGTTCCACCCAGTGGAGTGTGCCCCGAAGACCGTGGTCGTCGACGTTGCTATCGCGATCAGTAAGCCGGAGCTTTTGAGCAACATCGAGGCCAACCTGTACGAGTGCGCGCCGGGAATTTCGACAGCCGTGTGCCAGAACCTGACGATGACCAGCATCATGACGGGCGCTCTGAGTGGCGACCTTACGGCCATCAGCTCGTCGGTGCTCAAGAATTTCAAGGACGCAAAGATCAACACGCTAAAGCTGGGCTGGGATACCATTACCAACATCGACTTTGTCTTCCACAACTTTAACAATTTCAACCGGCATCTCATCAACGGACTGCTCGACTTCTCGGTTGACGCACTCAACAAGAAGGGCAAAATCTACGACGTGTTCATCGAGGTGGCACAGAAACTGACCTTGTCTCTGGCGAACAAACTCATCGATTCGCAGTTCGAACCTCTTTTGGCGCTACATGTCTGTAGGCAATATACACTGATAGGTTTGATCAGTACATCATCGGTACCAGTAGAATATGACACCGCGTTTTGTTGAGATTTTGTTCTTGAAATCGTGTTTTCTTGTGGTTCTCATACGAACGGCATCCAAGAGACGGTGGTGGTGTCATCGCCCCAACTGCCAACTGCTCAGCTCATATATGAAAGGCTGCAGTCTCATTGAGCAGTGCTCACTCAGCCAACGGTTGCGATACAGTAGGAACAAGTACGATGACGACCGAGCTGGGTAAAATATGTTGGCCCTCCCAATTGGCCAGTAATCCCCGAAGTGGCGCGGGCACATAGAACAGCATTCGGTTTACTGCCACAGACTAGAGGCGCATTGCTGCCATGGACTGTATGCAAGAGGTATATAATTCCCTGGCATTAACTCCAATTTGTCCGTTGGAAACTCTTTATTCCGGATATAGCGTCATTTATTCCTGACAGATAACCCCAATGTATACTTTCGCCATGAAACGTTCAAGGAGTCAGGTCAATATTTTGCCTTGTTTTCAGTATGTTCTTAGCATCAAGAACGTAGAAGGTTTGCCAAATGAAGTGAGACAGCGGCCATTTGCCATAACGCCCGACAAGGAGCTCAACTGACGTTGACGCTCTGCTTCGCCAACCAGAAATGAGCTCAACTCTCCCGTCGATAGACGATCGTAGGCACCCGGAGGAATTCCGCCTGCTAGTCCCGTCTCGTTTCGGTCTAGAGCTGAGAACCGACCCCAACTTTGGGACGCCATGATGCGAAGCCTCGTGAGTTCCAAGCCATCGACTTACTCAATCAACCAGAAGAAGAAGAGACGGAAGGAGATGAAAACTCGCAGGAGATGATCGTGGCAGCAGGGAAACGCTCCAAGACCAACAGCGAACGCGGTAGAGCGTTCCGAGCACGTCGCAAGAAGTACGAGGACGACCTCGTGACGATCATCAACTCGTTGCGGCAAGAAGTGGCCGATCTCGGATTCCTACGGGGCGTCCGAGCCGACAAAGTGCTGCGCAGCCGCAATAGTTTGGACGGGTCACTCGTGCGCTTGGCGCGTGAGTATTTCTCCTCTTTGAGCACGGTATGCCGTCGATTCGAGGCGTCGGGAGGAAACGACCAGCTCTATTGACAGATGGCGGTGAGGTCTACGAGAGCAGACAAGAGGAGTTTCTGCAGTGTGCGATGGATCCAGA
Source organism: Phytophthora kernoviae (assembly GCA_008080845.1). NCBI lineage: Eukaryota > Oomycota > Peronosporomycetes > Peronosporales > Peronosporaceae > Phytophthora > Phytophthora kernoviae. The sequence goes on along the minus strand of VKKV01000183.1, from coordinate 51,441 downwards.
ATTGCAATTTGGAGGCGTATTGGGGCCGAAGGCGCTGCTGGACCAGTGGAAGAGATATACGAGCTACCACGAGAGTATCAACGTGGAAGTCGTGGGCATTGAAGTGTCTGGCGAAGAAGACAACCCCATGGTGACGGTGCGCTCGGATCTGCGCGTGGTCTTCTCGCGCGCGACGTTCGAGAACGTGTTCCCACACGTAGCTCACAATGAAGACCTGGTGCATAAATTCATCGGTCGTGAGGTCGTCTATCACGGAGTGAACCGCTTCCACTTCTCATCAAATGGGCAGATCCTCGTCTACGACTCCGACGTGGGCTTTGTGGACGCGCTGGTCAATGCAGGCGCCACCGTCTCGGACATCGCACTGCTCATGCAACAGGCGCGAATCGCCGACGAGTGCCGCCTCGGCGACGAGGGCAATAATAATGACAGAGTGCATGAGCTGCAAAGTGACTACGACGAACCAGTCGAGATCCTCGAGGATAACAGCGGAGTTAGTGATGGTGTTACCGATGCTGACAGTGAAATTGGTGCCTCATCTCCATCAGAGAATGGTGGAAACAATGAGTTTGACACGGAGGACCCGAGGCCGCCTGAGCGCAGTCGATTTGCCATCGACTTCCTATTATCCTAAGACAGTAATACATATATGCCGCAGGAAGGCAGCAGACACCGTATTGGGAGAAGGCAAAGAGATTCGAGATATTTAGAGCTGAAGATATCCGGTTGTAGTACCTAGTAATAATCTATCGCATCATCGTGTGCAAATGCACGCTAATCTTCAGTCTCACCGTCTTGCTTAGTGCAGTGCAGCCGCAATGGCAGCCACGGCGCCGTAAGCGACGAACGAAAGTGCGATGGCAGTCGAACCGGAGGTTGATGAACCAGTACTTGGTGAGGTGGTGTTGGATCCAGATTCGCTTGAGCCAGAATCGCTCGAGCCAGAATCACTTGAGCCACTATCCGACTCGGACTCGTTGCCAGTCTTTCCGTCCAGGAAATCGCTGATGAGCCGTCCGTAGATGATCGTTTCGTTGCCTATCTGGATAGTGCATTGAGAGTCGATGTTTTGATTCCCGTTCACGTAGTTGACTAAAGTCGAACAGTCTCCGCTCGCCTGGGCTGCCTTTGCTTGCGTTGATGTCGGGAACGTGGTGATATTGAAGATGTTGATGCCTGACTTGTCAAGGCACTTGTCTTCTGCTTGCAGCACCTTCGCCGAGATTGTCGTGTTTGATTCCAATTTGGATTTGATAGTGGCCAAGTCGCAGACCTCACCGGTGACAGCAACGCCAATTGCGCCAAGCAGAGCAAGAGCAGAAGCCAAGAAAACCTTCATCGTGTTGAGGTGGGGACGAATCGGAGGGCGAACTGTTGAAGAGCTTGCAAGTAGGAAAGTGAGCTATGGCTAACTCGTGCAGAGGCCTCTGATTGAGTCTAGCTGCCAGTATTTGGCTGGCGCCCGCTGATAAGACCAATTTTCCCTCTGCACGTGCTGTCGTCTTCCTTCATTCATCAAACCCATTTTTATCTCCTCTATCACCATCAACGAGCCCTTCTCATGCTAAAAAAGAAGCAAGAACTCGTGGTCGAATAAGCTGCAAGAACCTCCTAAGAATCCTTCTTTAGGACATAGCACCATGAATAGATAGCAATCTTCACTTCACGCACTCAGCCTTAAACATGCATCGAAAGCCGTTGAAACGTCAAGCATCATGTAAAATTTGAAGTAGAGGAAAATACAAGGCTGCATGTATCGAGGACCCGAAACACTACGTTAACTCTATCAATACCACGCTGGTTGGTTCCTTGCACTTAGTGCAGTGCAAACGCGATAGCAGCTGCAACAGAGTATGTCACGAGCGATAGCGCCGAAGCAGCCCCCTGCGGCGTTGCTGCTCGATGCTGACTGGCCGTCGATCCAGAACTGGTGGCAGAACTGTCAAGCTTGGCCGACCCTGCAGCCTCCGATCCCGAGTCACTGCCACTGGGCAGCTCGATAGATCCACTGCCAGAGTCCGACTCGTTGCCGGTCTTGCCTGTGAGGAAGTCGGCAATGAGCGTACCGAAGTTCATTGGCACCCCTTGGATTGTGACGTTGCACTGAATCTCCGAGTTGGCGACTTGGTTGATCTGGTTGAAGTAGTCGGCGCAGTCGACGTTCTGAGACAGCTGCGTCACCTGCTCTGTGGTCGGGAACTCGTTCACCGCAAAGATGTCGATGCCAGTGGCATTCTCGCAGTTGGCCAGGCCTTCCGTGGCATTCGGGTACAACAGACTCTCGATCTTGCTCATATCGCAGTCGGTGGCGCTGGCATAAGCAGCGGCGTTGACGAGAGCGAGGGCGATCACGAAGGAGGTCTTCATCTTTGATACTTGAAATGGACTGGGCTGGTTACTGAGTGGAGTACTCTGCTCGAGTGCTGGAGAATTGGTAAGTAGCAGTGGTCGAAGAGCTGGAGCTGGTCGTTTGCATGTCGTCTATCGTTCGTCTCTGCCAAGAAAAGCCTTTGCTTGCCCCATAGCGATAGTGGTTGCTGACGACTGAGAGGCTTCTGACTCCATAGAAAGTCGATGTGAGCCCATACGGCGCCGCCATTTGGCGTTTGCAAGGGGTAAAGGCGCATTATTTACCACGGTGCATCGGTAGAGGCCTTCTGCGTTGCAGTTTCTTCATGAAATGATATCCAGACCGTCCTGCACTCTTCCCACAACTAGCGAGATGCATTGATAGTAAAAATGGTCTGAACTCTTTATTTTGCGTAACGTTGCCTTGTCGAACAGCTGGACGTCGGAATGGTTGGGTAATGATGTTTCCACCGTCTTATCTCGCTTCTTGGGTGGTATTCGATGCAGATTGAACCATCAGATCCATGTCAGGCCCTCGAAGATGTTTAGAAAAGAGGTCCACCCACATGACGGAAAGGAAGTCAGCCTATCCTTTATATTGAAGGAGTCGGATCTTACCACCCAGCATTAAAGGGTTAAGATAACAATAAAGGAATGATCGATTAGTTGGTAAAAACGAGCAAGAAAAACTCTATTGACAGAAGAAGTCTATAGTGCAAAGGCAAGCACGACGGTGGCAACGGCCGCTACAGCAGAGAAAGCGGTGGTGGTAGCTCCACTGGCCTTTTGGAGCTACTACCATCCGAGAGGTTATCAGCCGAGCCAGAGGAGCCTCGGAGCTCATGTTTTTTTCTTCGAGGTCGTCGATCCAGAGGTCGACTCGCTCTCGGAGCTCGAAGCGCTGCCGGATTCGCTATCCGAACCGCTTAGAGAGATTTCGACGCTGCCAGATGCGCTGTCCGAGCCGACAGTAGCCACCTTGGTCTTGTTGCCAGTCTTGCCCGTCAGGAAGTCCGTGAGTAGCTCCCCGAGGTTGACAGTCTGGTCACCCACCTGAGTAGTGCACTGGATCCCCGAATTGGCCTGTTGGTTGAGCTGGCGAGGTAGTTGACACAGTCGCGGTTCTGGGAGATCTGCTTAGCCTGTGACGTCGTCGGGAGGCTGCTAAGCATGAACACGTCGAAACCCGTGGCGGCCGTGCAACTGTCGCCACGTCGTGACAATTTTGTGTTCGGTTCACTAGCCCGGCGTAGTCCTCCTTCTGAATGAATCTTTCACATCTTCAATTCCAGACGATACGGTACACCTTATTGTCAAGAATTATGTACATGATCATCTTCTTTTGCTTACACCACTTTACCGCAAAACAATAAGTATTAATACGCAAAAGAATAGATAAAAACGCTCTTAAAACAAATCATCAGATCTCTCTTAAAAGTAATACATCAGCATGAGCGTGGACATCACCTCGCGCTTCCGGGAGTTGACCCCTACCGCTCCCCATGCGGCCATTCATTCTCCAGGCCTCTTCTCTATGGAAGCCACTGATCTGGTACGTCTCTCGACCTGAAATTCGTGCTCTATCGTGCTCTTAAACTGACAATTCTCTTAAAGCTCAATAGTCTCTTGGAACTGGAGCGATTACTGGCCCAAGCGAGGCCTAAATACCTCCAACCCAAGCGTTTTGTACGCACAAAAGGCTCGCGGATGAGTGAGCAAGACAAAGACGAACTGGACGCGGTGCGGAGCGAGCTCTAACGTGGAGTAGATGCTCCTCAACTTCTTTGACTAATTTGAGGGTTCGGATGTTTTATATGAGGCTATTTTAGGATCTGGTGGAACTGATTAAGAACTGCAGTACTCAGATTGACGGGCTCAAGGCAGCGGTGGATGCTCAACGTCAGTGTTTGAAACAAAAGGGACTCGTAGAAGAGCCTTCAATTGACTTTTGAAGCATTTTTTCTCGTGGTAGATGAAGCGGCGCTCAATACTGTCGAGCACCAGGGAGAGGTGGTGACGTATTTACTTGAGGTACAAATATCTATTTGAGGATGGAATTATTTAAAAAATAAAACTAACTGTTGTGTCTTTTGCAGCGTTTGAAGAGCATCGCGGATGAAGCCAAGAGGATGCAGAAGAAACGTTACCAGCAACCTTTTTGCTATCGTCACGGTGTGTTTTGAGAGCATTTTTGAGTGTTTATTTGGTTAAAAAAAACACTAATATATCTGTGGGTTCTGTAGTTTACTGCCGGAAGAAGAACGGCAGAACTTGGATGCACTGGAGCAAAAGATTCTCCGCATGAAAGAAGAAAGCAAGAAAAAACAAACTATCACTTCTCCGAGGAATGCCAAGCTCCCGGGTCCGTTGTCACCGAAATCACCTCCTGCTGACCCTGCATCCCCGTTGGCGGTTCAGTCACCAGTGAAGGCAGAGATCCGACGACGTCATGCTCCAAAAACGCAGAGGCAGTCACCATCTGTTCACGTAATGTTCAGCTTCTTTTTTTAACGTATTACGGTGGGCTTGCCTACTAACGACTGCTATTTATTTCAACTTTATTTTTCAGGAGGCCCCGGTATTTGCATCTCAAAACGAGGAGTTCGAGTTTTCAGAAGAAGAGGATCGACGTTTCCGTGTGGAAAATGTGATGTTGCATCGTCACTTCCAAGAAAATCTGGAGGATGCGAAGTACGTGGCTGTTGTTCTCATTTTAGATGTGATTCAGTGATTAATTAACTGTGATAATGCAGGAAAATGGAATCGAAAATGGCCGAGATTTCGAACCTCATGGGGCAATTCGCGGACAAGATCATGGAGCAGCAGACAGATATCGAGCTCATCCAACAGCATGCTCAAGAAACCAAAACCAATGTCACTCAGGCAAGTGGTATATGGACGTATCCCTCACAGATAGCATTCCTCACTTGTCTATCGATTTTTTCTTTCATTCTTCGATCAGAGCAACCGCATCTTGGAGCAGACGCAAAAAATTGGGAACGGCTATGGGTTTATGGTCTTTTGTTTTTATGCTGGATTCTCCATTATCCTGCACATGCTGCATTATTTTAACAACTGAAAAGTTGGTTAATCGGAGACCTAACAGTCGAGATTTCAAGTTCCTTCCACCGTGTACTGAATATTCGCCAAAATCGAGTTTTTGTGCCTCGTGGATGACTTTGCTAACCTATAATGCGTCTAACTTGTAGTATTTGCTTGTGTGGATTAGATCGCGTCGACAGCATCTTGGCTCAGACCCTCGTAGCATGTCAGTCCGTCCGCATTGAGTAGATCATCCTTGGTACCTTTCTCCATGAGATATTCCATAAGGTCATGGAAGCCGTACTCATGACAGTAGTGCAGCAACGATTGACCATTCAGCTGCAGTACAAAACATCGAAAGTGTGTCAAGAACCAAGCAAGTGCAGCCAAGGTAAACCTAAGAACCTGCTTGTGACGTACGTTCTGAGTATTAATGTCGGCTCCGCGCCGCATGCAAAGCTTTGCAATGCGTTTGTTGTTGTTTTGGCATGCTACAGACAGCAAAGTATTGCCAGTGGAATCTTTTTCGTCGATGCCGAGTGTCCAATCTGGGCTGTTGAGCAGCTGTATTAAAAACAAATGGAGCTACAGTCAACCTCGCGAAGTACACCGTGATAGCAAGATCGAAGCCAATGGCGGTGGTGGTAGAACGTACCAATTCGACCTCGTCATATTTCCCGTGGCGGCATAAACTGAAGATGTTGTCCAACTGCTCTTTTTCCTTGACGGCCTGTGAAACAGCATCTTTCTTCTCCACGGCAGCTTTGCGGGCGCTTCTGCCTTTGTAGCTGTTGGCGTCGACGAGGCTGTTTCCATACCATTTTGCTGAATAAGCTCTGGACGAAGCATGAGGTCTCCAATGAACTGCGTGGCAAAAACTGCGCAACCAGCTGTCCAAGGTGAGTATTCTAGAGGCATCCACTCCTCTAAAGCTCTGCGAGGACGAACAATCCCGATACTCCGCGGTTGATTCTTCAGTAATAGCAAATCAAAGACAACGGGTAAGTTATCCAGCTTCGCTAGTTTCACCCCAGTGTGACCTAATCAGTTCGCTTACCATGTTCTTGATGATCGGCAGGTAGTTGGCCTGCATTTTGCAAGTCTTGGTGCTAGTAACAGCTGCAACAAAGTCTTTCGGCAGACACGCAACTCGCTGATGCAACGTGCCACCAAAACCGTCCACTGCTGTCTGGCTTTCACCTGACGAATCTACAGGCTTGGGCACCCATGACGTTCCCTCTCCTGGTGGCGGGTGAGTTTGATACCCTGGAGTCTTTTGCCTATATGTGGTCCCTTGCCGTTTAGCTCAACATCATCCGGAGTCGGAGAAAATCCACAGACGGCGCCACTGAATACCCACTTCTTGATGAAAGCAGAGATGTCCCGACAGAGCTACAATCCGACCTGGAGGTGCTGGCGTCCGCATCATCATCATTGTCCTCTTCCTCTTCATCATTTTCGTCAAAATCATGAGCTCTGTACCTATTTGATCGGAGTTTCCGTGACAATTCCGATCTCGTGGTCGCTGGTCCCTGTCCTCGCTGCGCTGACCGAGTTGGAGATGCATTTTGCTGCTGAACTCGTAAACCAAGACCCATGCCGAGACCAATACCAAGTTGCAGCATATCGACGCCGGACCCTTTCGCAACTCCCACTTGACTAAGCGCTGGAAGAGCTGAGCCTAAGGCTTGTGTGATGCTATCGATCATTTCCTTGGTGCCAGAGTCAAGCGGCTGCATGGCCGTATCGTCATGCTCGGTGGCCTCGTGGGTCGATACTCGAGGAACCTGTCGCGACTTCGTCGAGCTCGCTGAAGACGCTCGGCTCGTGACACTACTGCGCTGGTGACGTATCAGCGAAAGCTGAGGCACTTGAATCCGAGTGAGTTCTCCTTTCGTATCAGGGATTGAAATCGAAGATCTCTCAGACGTAAGCTCCACGACAATGTCGTGCTTCTTGGCACTGGCGGTCACGAGTTTTACACGGCGCTCTTTGTCTTCAGGGGCCTCCATCTTCTTCGTCATGTATTTGCGCAAATTCTGCTGCGAGTACCGTGCAGCACCTCCGTCTTTGGCAGCATCAGTATCTCCGCCACCATTGGCAGTATGTCCAAGTCCGACGCCTAGTGTGGCTACTTCGCCTTCACCCGTTGTGATCACACCGTCAACACCACCATCTTTGCCGCGAAATTTCTCTATGGGCAGCACGGGACGTGTCCAAAAGGTGTTTCCATTTGTGCGATCGTACCAGTATGCTACACCATCCTCCGTGACGAACTCATCGTACGGATTGTCTTGCATGTATGCCCAGCTGCGATACACAACACTCGAGCAGGAGCCAAGCGCACCATCAGGGTCTGAATTTTTCATGAAGTCGCCGGGTTGCTGCCTCCCTAGAGTTGTGAATGCCTGAGGCTGGTTTCGACTCGACTGGCCGATCCAGAGTAGGTGAATAAACTCCACCGGCGTATTTTCTCGTGTTGTTGGAATACAGAACGGGTAAGTCCGATCCACACGTGTGGTCACCGTGGCGTTCATTGACGCTATGTTGGGTGCTAAAATGGCACTTGTTGGCGCCACCTGCACCCCGGGAACGTCATCAGGGACAATAAACGCGTCTACAAGCCAAAACGTTCGAAAGCCATTAGCGTCTTCTTCACCAGTTTGTTCGGGGCGATTCAGCGGGAACCGGCGAGCTTCGAGAAGTAAAAGTTCGCTTTGGTAGCGCCATTATTCGTCTGGGAAATGCTGTGCACACGCGCTGCCACGACGATGCAAGGAGGTCTTCTCACGTTAAGTGCGTGTTCCAGTGCGCGAAACACGGATTCTGGTGCCGTGGCGGCTACGATGAGGCACACAAATTCTGCTGATTCATCGCATGATGGCGATGGCGCTACAGCACGTCTGTCGAAGACTACGAAGTTGCCGAACTGCGCAGGGATGTACGTTGTAACGAGCATATGAATAAGTAATTCGGCCGACAACCCGCCTATTGCCAAGTTCCCTGGCGTAGATTTCCGTGAGAAGGTGGCAAATAGCACCACAAGTGGTCTCATGTGCTTTGTGCGTCTTGCATCGGTGGATCCGTGTGGTGGACTGCAAGCGCCGATTTGTAGAACCGCCTTTTGCAATGCAGCAATGGCCATGCGTGCAGATAGCCTCTCGAGCCAACTTGCGCTATGACCTGCGTCAATATGCAAGTTAGGGACAGGCAACGGAGTCGCTCCAAAAACAGGGTGCAGGCATGGGCACACAACGTGGAGGCGGAAGTTCGTAAACCCGAGGCTTATACAGAACTATTGGTTTGGTGTGGTCAGTCACGAGTATCCAGTTGCGCAGTTGTGGTCGGGCCGGATGAATCATGATGACATCGCAGACAGGGACAATATGTTTGCCAGTTCGATCCTTCGCTGTGACCGGAGCCTTCGGGTGGAATTCATTCACACTTTCTGAGTACTTGGTACACCAGCGAGTGTTTTGAAGCGTGGTTTTGAGTTTGAAGAGCGATGGCGGACGGTTTCCTGCCTTCTCCCCCCAACACCTTGGGTAAACGATCCGATCGAAGCTGTTCGAGGAACGAGCGGAACCAAGAGCGCGTGTGCAATTTTCGGCGCATGGTCTTGTTCCAGGTGGTGTTGAGATTCTCCAGTGCGCGGTACATCGGGTGGCGACACTCAATAACTGTTACGTACTGTTTGGTCTTCTTGTCGTAGCGCAGAGAAGCGCGCTGTTTCATGAAGATTTCCTGAATCTCCTCGGCCCGATACTTGCGACGCAGTTGGTCCAGCTCCCAATTGGCACACATCAATGCGCTCTCAGTGGCTCGAACCTTACGGTTTACGTCCTTCGGGTCTTGGTGCAGGTCGCATTGGCGTCCATTACTAGCACTCCAGCAGTTGAAACATACGCTCACAGTATGATGTCGAGCAGCTTCCTTTGCCTCGTCGTCAGAGTCATTAGCACCTTCTTCATCTTGTTGGCGCTCTGTTCTGGTATCGTCGTGGAAGCCAGGGTCTACCAAGTCGCGAATGTGCGGCGGCTTTCCAACCCGGCTTGCTGCCTTTGCCTTGCTTCGCATGCCGGACCCGCGCGTAGGAGATTCTGGATGGCCTTTATCAACTTTTGTTCGATCTCTACGCTTGTCGCGATCGCGGGTCAACACAGCTACGAGCACCGGTTCATCGCGCTTCCCCAGTACGATTTCTCGCCGCCGACTGCCGGACGTTGCAGGACCAGACTGGTTGTGGGAGCCACGACCAGATATGGATTTCCGACGGAGTACAACGTTTGAAGCAATCAGCGACGAAATAGAGTCGAACTTAGACACGTGTAGTGCACTGCGAATAGTGTCTCGCAGTTTGCTGTTCTTCGTTCCATCGGCACGGAAAAGCGTATCGTTGGTCTGCCAGTCACTGTTCTCGTCCTCAGTACCAAGTGGGGCGATCTGATCATCATCACTGCCATCACAATCTTCATCCGGCTGGAGCGGTAGAAACCGTCGACGATCAAAGTGTTGCGACTCCATATCCCCCGCCTCGCTATCCGCATATCGACCGGGCGTGATGGTATCGTACGTTAATTCACTAGAGACTGCGCCCCGTTGGGAGTACGGAGTCGCACTCCCATGGGCTTGGCGATGAAGTGACGAATTCGGGCTGAAGTGCTGGCAGACTTCGTGGAGATTTGATTGACTTTTTGACCGAACTTGCGCCACTCAGACGTTGTGAACCTAATTGCTGGTCGTTCTGGTCGCTTGAGTTTGATCGAGCAGAGGAACTAGTGGGTGATAGTGGCGGCAATGAGTCGGCTGTACCAGCTCCAAATGATGAACGTTGGTTCGTGGCTCGTGCCATCGGGCTCCGCACGGAGCCGTTCGTATTCAAGGAAGGCAGTTGTGATCGAGTTACTGCAGTGCCTGAAGCGGAGGCAGAAAATGTCTGCCCAGGAGGTGGTTCCCATTGACTGTGCCCAGTTGTCGCGTTATAGTACCAGACCTCTCCGCGCTCTACGTCGCGCACCTCATGCCATTGCTCGCTTTGGTTAGAAGAAGGTTCAACAACTGATGAGTTTGCAGTAGAATCAATTGCTGACTGCACCTCTTGTCGTCTGCGACGCCGGCACAGAAAACCTCGGGAGTGTGCCTGAATCATGACAGCACTGGTCTCAAATCGATTCTCGAGTGTCTGCTCACGTCGACGCTGCTTCTTCACTATCAATTGCTCTGCACGCAGACGTTCCTTATTGTGGATCTCGTTCTGCCGGTTCTGCTCGCGCTGGAATGCATTCTTTTGCCATTCGACGCCATGCTTTGAAGGGAGCATGTCTGGGTAAAAGGTATCCTTAGCCTGGCGAATACGCAATTCTTCAGCTTGAAATGCCGATGGGTCAATGGGCACCGGGGCTGAATGTGCTCCCCGACCGGTTATTTTGCCCACCCATGACTTTGGTATCGCTTTGATTCTCTTCGTCGTCATCGTCATCCAAGACTTCAATTGTGAGTCGCGTTTTCCCGCCGCCTTTGGATGGTGTGCCTGCTGTACTGAGCTTGTTGGTCTTCTTTATCGGCTTTGCCGGAGTCTTCACCAATCGCAACAACTCTGCAGTCTCAGCGTGCAGCTGCAGAAGACTCTCGTCACCTTCGAAGACCGCCGGGACCACATCGACAGAGACCTCCTCGGTCTGCTTCCGCTTTCGCGATTGCTGACCCTGCGCATTGCGCTTGGAGAAGAAGGAACGCATGCTACTACCGCATACTTGTGTGCCCTTCTACGGAATTAGCTCTCGATGCAGGAGGCGGTCAAGATGGTAACGGCTCAAGTATTTGAAGAGATGAGCGTCGCTGAACAACAACGTCGGATTCCCATACGATCGCGGCTCAATGGAGAAGGTGGATGTTGCTGTCGGCGGAACCAGGACATGGTGTTGTATGAACCGTCATCGCTACGATATCGAGTCCGGTATATCTGTGCTGAAGCAGATTTATCCACGCCGAAAACGAGCGCACTAGCATACTGTTGACAGTCTCAGGTCGCAGCATTTTTCCGCATTGCGAAATTTGACGAACTATTTCGTGTTACGAACCCACCAGCTGAGATAGCTATGGGATCGGCACATGGCATCATACCCAAAGACCGGCTATGCAATGGAAGGTCCAATGTGCATTGTACGAGCAGAAGATTCGCGAATCTCGGTGTGCTTGCTGTTGCTTCAACTCGAGGGGCGAGGCGCTTCCGGACGACATTGGCAATGTAGGTATCCAAGCAAAGTATTTAAGCAAAAGAACTACATGTCGGTGGATGAGCACAAATTCGCTCGCATCAGCGCGCGTTATAATTTATTTAGCCTAACTAACGTTAATCTTCACCGTCATTTCTAGGTGTCCACCGTGAGATGCCCGTGGGACCCACAACAGCAGCGAGCCTCCGCCTGAACCAGGCAGACCTAGAAAACCTGGACGCCATCGGTCCAAGTACATCGTCTTGTCCTGCAGCTTAGCCACAGTCGACTTCCATTTCACTGTTTTTCCACGACAGACATGGATTTTAGCAAACTTGTCACCCCCAGAGTGAACCACTACTGTGACGTCCTTCGTGTCTGTGCTCACAAACGTGATCAAGACGACACCATCCCCCTCCTTGGTCCATGTCCCAGTACTTCCATGGAATGCGTCGTCCATGGTTGTAAGTCCGAGGGCGTCGACAAGTGAGCCGTCGTCGATTTCTCCGAGGAATTCAGTCGGGCCACAAATTGGCTCTACGAAATGGAACATCATATAAGCGATACCGAAGGGGTCAACCGCTGAAAGGCCTTGAAAGCCCATGTTCGCGATCTTGACCATGTAATCTTGCTTGGCCATGGTGTTGCCCATGTCAGTGGTCGAAGTCTCGATGAGCTGGTCGATAATCACTCCAATGGTCTTCCGAGTACATCCGTGTCTGATATGCGGCTATTGTCGTCTTAGTAGCCAGCAACTCGCCCATACAGTTGTTGGTGACGGTAGGCACAACGTTCAGTGCCAGCGACGAAGTGCTCATTATCGTGCGGATGTCCTCGTTCGTGGCTTCAGGATTATCTTCACGAATGTCGTTGACCATTTCTACGACCTGATCCGTCACCTTCTTGAGCTGGTAGCCACAAGTTGAGCCTGAATCGATCAACGACGTGATGTTGGAGACGCTCATGGGGTCCAGTCCTTTCGTCACATTCCCCACTACGGTGGTTGAGAGGAACTTGAGAAAGTTATGAGCCGAGCTCATGATCAACTCTTTGTTAATGATGAACTGTTTGATCATGGTTTCAACGGCCGTAATGACCACGTCCGCGAATCTGGCATACGCCGGTGTCTGGTATCCCAAACAGGCAGTGACGACGACAGGAAGATCGACGAGAAACATATCTGTCTGGAATACGAGGGCCAGTAACTCCTCCTTTGTGCCGTTGGTGGCCATCGTTTGTCGGAACCGCAGGTATCGAGATATTCCTTCGGCGATATTGAAGAGGTTCATGACACACACGATACCAGTCTTGAGACTCTTGAACGATTTATAGATCGCGTTGAAGACCCCAAGAGTAGCAGCGTTGAACACGACGAATCCTGTGTTGGTTACCTTGGCGAGGATGTTTAGTGTGCAGTCGTCATTTTGAGGGATGCATTCTGTAAAACACTTGACTGGATACGCGATCGGACACTGTGCCCAGCAGGTCCTCCCAGCATAATTAATATTGTAGCCTTTAGAACACTCTCCATAGCTATTAGCATGATGCTTCTTCCGGTAGCACGCTGTATCGGTAATGTCGCCGATGGTAGGACCCACCCAGTTTGGAGGTATCCTTGTTGAGCCATTTGCACCTGGAACTGTCGCAGCCCCAAGTGTTCCAGCGGACGAGGATGACGACCCGCATCCACTTGTTGCATCTTTAGTACTTGATCCAACCTCAGTTGAAGGTGTTGGTGTCGTACCATGATAGTAAGCTCGTTTAGTGTCGATCTCAACTGCAGCAGCCATGGGCCGTTCCACTGGACAGGAGACGCGACCACTGCCGGGCTTGAGTCGTACTTGCCACGTGCCCTTGAGTCTTCCAAATCGGCGAAGCTTGCAGTTACTGAGTTTCTTGCTGTTGCATTTTGGACGAGTATAGCCAGCCAAAAGAGTATCAACAGCTTCGCCATCCTCGAGACTCGGTCGTGTCTCGAGTTGGCCGTTAAGCTCATGTACTCTTTCGAGTCTTACTGCAAATTTCGGAATGAGCAGCACAAATGCTGGTGAAATTATGATTGACAGAGCATTGGTCCCGATGGTCATCATCGCAGCTGATTCGGTGGCAGGTTTCAAATGGCTTGGTGCTGTGGTTGCGGTCTCAAGTCGCGATCAGGCTGTATACTTAAAGACTAGCCCACTTCCTGGTTTATAATTCGGTCATGTGCGTTTGTACTGCTCGAAAGAGTCCGTATCTATGAGCGTTTGAGATGATGTTGGGAGCTGCCGAGTTGGAAAAAGTGCACATCAAGGAGCCACATTATTGAACCTTTTGTACCACCACGGGAGGAGCAACCTGTATACGAACAGAAAAATGTTAAGAATTCCCAGGAATTTGGATACTTTGCAATGCTGACAAGCATTGCTTGCAACCCAACTCTCTGCACGTATATGTAGCAACGTCGACGTACCATTTGAGCCGCGAATTCACGTTGCTTGCGAATGATCTATCGAAAAATGGACTCACGAACATCTCTCGTTTGTCAACAGCGCACATATACAGTATGTTCAACTTCCTGCGGTGCAACTCTTACAAACCTGCAAGTCGTTGAACTACCACAAGGTCTCCGTTTCTCCCGTCATATCCATACGATTGAAAAGATGGACGCCGTGTTTACACAAAAGGCGGTGACCAGCTGGGCAGGAAGAAAACTTGTTGTACCATGTCGTAAGCACTGTTGTCGTATGGTGTCGATCACCAGAAATTATGGCAGAAACGCGATCCTGTGTAATCGCTCGGATTAGACTGCAGCAAGCTCTGCTGCTCCACCCATTACTTCACCTTTCTGTAAAGAAACGTACAACCGCATTGTCGGCAGCATAGAAATCAACAGTATTGATGTCATGAGCTCTCGCCTCGCTCCAATCAGTGCTTATTTTGCGTCTAGACGATTCCAGTGTTGCAGGCGACACTATGCGGTCCGGCTCTTCCGCGGTTGGTTCTCGGTGTACACGCAGACGGCAATGTTTTTCGTGGCGTCGAGTGCCCAGACTCAATGCGGTACCACGTTCATGCAGCCGGAGTCTCACGTGATGCAGTGGCTTATCGGTGATGACGTATGCGTAATACAAGCATGCAGACAATTCTAACATCCTTTAGAAACATGCCCCTGCGTCAAGTTGCATACACGTAGTGAGTATTCAACGAAGGTCTTGTCATGTGGTTAGAGAGATACTGTATCGTATCGATGGCTCAGTCTGGGTGCATCGTCTCATGCCCGAGAAATCATAACGGAACGCCATTTGTGGCGTCGCTCGCTAAGCTAGACAAAGTGATGGGCTGTCAAGATAACCACATCGCCATTCGTGCATGTGTCACAAGGAAGAAAGGCCATGCCGCTTTTGGCTTTGTGGATGCCTCTGTGCTGCATACATCACTGTAATGACTACATTAGGTAGCAGCTTGATTTCTTTTATCTATAAGCTTAGTTACTTAGCTTGAGCCTTCTATCGACTCAACATTAACTGACATTAATCTTCACAACTAGTTCGATGTGACCACCGGCTGACGATTGAGGGACCCACAAAACCAAAGAGCCTCCTCCCGAACCAGGAAGACCAAGGAGGCCCGGTCGCCACCGGTCTAAGTACATGGTCTTGTCTTGCAATTCGGACACCGTGGAGTTCCAGGTGACTGTCTCTCCACTGGCAACGTCTATCGACGCAATGGTCTCACCAGCCGAATGGATTTCCACGGTCACGTCTTCTGTGTCAGCACTCTCGAATGTAACGAGCACAGTACCGTCGCCGGTATGTGTCCACGTGCCGTAGCTGTCGGCAAAGGCCTCCCGTCCGCGACGAGCGCTAGCGCATCTGCAAGAGACCCGTCGTCAATCTCGCCAATGAACGCAGTGGGTCCGCAGATAGGTTGAATGAACTCCTCGAGCATCGCAGCAATCCCCGTAGGGTCAAACATAGCGATCACATCCAGCCCCATGTCTGCCACCTTCAGGATGTAGTCACCCGTTGACAGAGCGTTGCCCTTGTCATCAGCAGAAGAGTCAATGAGGTTATCTGTGATCACACCGATAGCCTTTCGGATCTGGTCACGCACAGTGTACGCATTGCCAGTGATGTTCTGGATGCAATTGTTGGTCACTGTAGGGATCTCAATCAAGAAAATCGCCGTGTTACTCATCGCCAGACGGATAGCGCTCGGTGTAGACGTAGCGTCAGCTGTCTTAATATCTGTCACAGCCTGAGAGACCTTAGTGACGATCGACTGCAGCTCGGTGCCACAAGTTTTGCCCTTGGAGATGAGATTCTCCAGCGTGGCAGTGTCGTCCTCAGCAAGCGATTCCACTGAGCTCCCCGCACCAATCGCACTCACAAAAGTCATGAAGGTGTCTACACTCAGCAGCGACGAACCCTGTTCTACTACTTGGATTAGCACCTTGTTGACGACGCTAACAACGTCGGACGCGAGATTCAGGTAGTCTGTAGGGACATTTAGACCAAGACAGACGCAGACAGCAGTGGGTAAATCTTTAACCACAATATCCGAATTGTTCAGCAGTGAAATGATCTGCTCTTCCGTGCCGTTAGGGAAGTTGGTCTTCAGCCCCTCAGCGTAAGCCACGATATCATCCACCACCGTGAAAAACTTCTGACCGCACTTGACACCCTGCTGGACGGCTGCACTGGCCGTGCTCAATTGACCAAATACACCAGACGTCGCTGCATTCAGCGCCACGGTTGCTACAGACTCGATTTTGCCGATGACCTCTAACGCACAGTCATCACTCTGCGGAATACACTCCATGCCGCATTGCACGGGGTAGTTCAGAGGACACTCTGCCCAGCACGTTATAATGTTGTCGAAGGCGTATCCGCTGGAGCAAGTGCTGGAGATGTACGTCTTGCGGTAGCAGGCATCGCCAGAAGGATCAACCACACCCACCCAATTGGGCAAGAGAGATGCCGTCGTTGGCGCAGTTGTAGTCACAACAGGCAGCACTGACGAGCTGGTTGTATCCACAGAGGACTGTGTAGTTTCTAAGAGAACCGTCGAGCTATCTGAAGATGTCGATGTGCTTATGGTAGAGTCCGTGGTGCTTTGGATTACGTTACTTGAGGTTTCAGAGGAATTCGCTGAAGTTGTGGACACTGCAGCCTTGATCGTTGACTTTGAAGTTGTTGCGTCCTGCGTAGCAGCCGATTCAGCTGAAACGTTTGCAGAAGTAGCCAGGAGGGACGATATGAAGAGTGTATTCGAAGTGGATCCGTCCCCATTTGAATCGGTTTGCAGAGTTTTCGACGAGGAAGACTCGGCGCCAGCAGCCGTAAGCTCTAGGGCGACATTATTCGAATTTGTGCCATCGCTTGAATTTGTCGAAGTTGAGTCTTCGGATGAAGGTGCGACTGTCGCTTCATCATTGTCATTCCGAGGCAGTGAAGAAGAATTGGAGCGTTCCAGTACCGAGGACGTGACAGTAGTGTTCGCATCAACTTGTGAGGTATATTCCCCATTCGTCGCAGGTTGCGCTACCTCCGTCGAGACGGAGACAAAGTCGTTCCCAAAGGCTGGGTCGCAGTTGGCGCTTGCACTGGTAAGAGCGACCAGAGCCGCTAATACCTTCAGTATGAACACTGTCTTCGGCACTTTCATTGCTGAAATGATACGTTCGAGGGCGTCGAGTGTGTTGGTCTTCGTTGATCGAAGTAAAACGGAGAATGGCTGAGTGGATTAAGCAGCATCTAAATGAAACTACAATGTGCTGAAAGTAACTCGCTGGCCTCTACACAAAACACTATACAGTAGTGGCGCATGTTCATTTGGCGGTGGCATCAAGTGACTGGCGTTGGCGGGTGCAGTTGCATCCGCTTTGCGTGCTGTTGCGTGCGTTGTCTAGGAAGAAACCAGCTCTCTCTGATGGTCTCGTAGACCGCTTTCATGCGACTTCGTAGCATGTCACGCTTCCACTACTAATGGCCCACTATTATGTATGTCCATGTAGCACGAGAATCTGTAACGAGATACTTTCGTCTACATGTAGGTAAAGATCGTGCTTTTGCTAGTCGTCCAACAGATGGAGAACATTACATCGTCATGGATATACTTCAAATCATATCACCTAACATAACACATTTGTTTATTGCTTTCGATTTTTCATTTCCGACTTTAAAAGCATAATACCTATAGAAAAGCATATCTTTAATTCTGCCATCGTCGTCAGCATCATTGTGATACTCATCTTTGCTATCTTGAAGCTTGTCGTAGTGACGTTGATCCACTTTCGCCGTGATAACAGCGTCCAACCATGCAGAGCGTCTAGCACAATCCGGGCCATCACTGACGTGGGTGAGATGCTGCCTTGACAGGTGCAGCGTACATGTAGCTGCATCAGTGTGAGTAACTACCATTGCTGGGTGAGGTCGGAACTAGCTTTTAGGGAGAGTCGGTCGTAACTCTGTGGACAGCATGGTTGTTGCATGCGTGAGTGACTGAGATGTTCGAGTCCACCACGAAGTAACGAAATGAGCTACATCAATGGTGGAGCGAGTCACGGCGTTGAAAAGCTGACATCCAGCTGATACCCACACGCACTGTGATTCGCTCCTCTACCTGGTAACGACTAGCACCCCGATTCATTGTGCTAGTCACTCGATAAGGAAGATGGTGAATCCATGACCTACGATCGGTCTACCGTGTCGCTGACTAAACAGACTGGTGCACTGCGGTGGACACTCAGCCGCAGTATTTCGATCTATTGTCGTGCTCAACTTGAGTTGAAACTGTTCATCGCCTACAATAGCCCTTTGTTAAGTTACATATTGGTCAAAGCAGTATTTGCTATCGACAACGTGATGGCCACGTAGTGAACGCAATTTAGTGAGGCGTCACGAATGGGCTGTGTAGCCACCAAGCCTCTTCCCCTCCTCTCCGCCTGCGGATGCTCCTAAAGGCAATAGTAACGATGACACTGATTCAACGCCCCAGACACACCACGAAAGCAGCACGGGGATAGGTATGGCACAAGACGAAACCCAACTCAACAAGCCCCGGGTAACACGCTGCTGGCATTGGCAATGGAAGCGGATACCGGTAAAGTGATCGAAGAAACAGCATTTTTAAAACGTGGAAATGACGATGTACAACTCAATAGCAGTGGATTGATTGGCGATGGTAACCCATCGAAATCGCGAGTACATCAGTCAATTCTTGGCGATCCACAATCGGAAGATGCACTGCCCTCCATATTACCAGACGTATCGTACTCGATGCGTGGTGGTCATACTCAAAGTGTCGCTATTAACCCCAATGACGAGTTAAACCAGCCTGTTAACCCAGTGTCGTTTGCCAGGAAAGGTGTAGGTCTGCAGCCCATGCAGCCTCGCCAGTCTCTTCAAGGCCCGATGCCGTTGCAACAACCTCATGTTGCTAGAGTACCTGGGTGGGTATCAGCTCCTGTACCACGAGGACGAGGAGGATACACATCAACAGCCCCTGTTGGTTATCGAGTACCCCTCAACCGGTGGGGGGTGAACCGAGCTACCACTTCACAAACAAGCGGAAGGGGTAGACCAGTGCATGTCATGACCTTAAATGATAAAAGCGCAACTCACGGAGGGCAGCGATTGCCATTCCCTGTCGTGGTTAATGTACCAACTGCACAAGATTTAAGTCCGAGTGGAAAACCGTTCAGTGGTCATGTACAGCGCAAAGTTGACAGCACTGACAGTAGCAGTGATGAAGCGGAAGATGTTGACGATGACGAAGACGACGACGAAGACCTGAATGAAGAAGACGAGGAGGTGGAGGACTGGAATCTGGGTGACAGGGAGTGCTGTCGACGACAAGTCTAAACCTAAATCACCTCAAAGTCCAGTCAAACCAAAGGACGAACGCAGTGCTCCACTGAAAAATATCCAACCTGTCCCCAGTCCTTCAAAACGTGATTCTCTACAACCTCATCAAGTACGAGCTGCTCCGGTTCACTTTCCTCCGCAACAAGCGGAGACGAATACATTAACTACCGATGGTCCTTCACTGCCGCCACGCCGTAAATCGTCCGGCTTTCAGCCTAAATTTCGTCCAGCACTTGAACTGACAGACGACATTGAGGCTGTGGAGTCCGATAGTGTTGGTAGCAGCGAAGACAGTGATGATGATGACGCAAATGAATCCGGAGATGAGATTCACGACTGGTTGGACGGACCACAAGAAGCGACAGTTACTAATCCCCCACCTTGGTGCACCATAAGCCTGGCAAAACCAGTGCCTTCAGCTTTAGAAATTCCACAACCGAGCCTTTCAGCGCAGTCACCATCATCTACTCGTCAACCTTCACGGCAGCTGTACGGCCTCTCCATTGTGCCTCCCGTGAATGGTGGATCTACAAGTAATAGCATTGTAGGGTCTGTATCTCCCCAGCGGACTCCACAACCACCGCCATTTCGCCAAGGAAATATGTCTCCGACAAGAAGCACAGGAGCGAATTTTCATATGCCACATTCTGGATCTCCGTCCCCGTGAAACAATCGTCATACCGCTCAGGCATCATGAATAATGTAGCGCCTGTGCTCATACCCCTGTTATGGCAGGGGATCAGTCTCCATGCAAGTCCGCACCATCCCGGGTCCTTCATCGCCAACCGCCGCAATACGAGATACCAAAGTTGTGAAAAGAAAAAGGCTGAGCTACCTCAGCATAATTTGCCCCACCCAGTGCCGAAATTCGGTGACTGGCTCAACTCGCGCACGATGATCAATAACTACATTATCTTGGAACAGTTGGGGGCAGGTGGCTATGCCGAGGTCAAACTCTGCAAGGAAAAACTTTCCGGTAAACTCTTTGCCATGAAATTCATCAGCCGCGATGTCATGAAGAAAGACAAGGTTGGCAAACAAGGTAAATTGGATGACATTAAGAGAGAAATTGCGATTATGAAGAAGCTGAACCACCCGAACGTTCTGCGGCTGTACGAAGTCATGGATGATCCCAAGATGAACAAGCTTTTTCTTGTGCTTGAGTACATGAAGCACGGTGACATGCTTTCGTACCAGAAGAAAAAGCACCCGCAAGGCATGTTAGAGAACCTGCGCGATCGAGACCTCCACAGTGTATTTCTGCAGGTCATTCTTGGTCTTGCCTACCTGCACGAGCAAAAGATTGTGCATGGCGATATTAAGCCTCAGAACCTACTCGTAGGGGAAAAGAGGTCGTCAAAATTGCAGATTTTGGCATCTCGCAGTCGTTGTACGGGAGCAAGCAGAAGATCGCGGACGTGGCTGGGACACCTGCCTTCATGTCGCCTGAAATGTGTTCCGGCGAGGAGTACTCTGGACAGTTAGCTGATGTTTGGGCGCTTGGGGCCACGATTTTCATGCTGAAATTCGGAAACCCGCCGTTTTTGGCCAAGAGCGCCTTGCAAATGTTCGAGAGAATTCAGCATGACCCTCTCGTATTTCCTGGAGCTATTGACCCACTGTTAGTACATTTACTCAATGGGATGCTGACAAAATCTCCACAAAAGCGTCTCACACTGCTTGATGTCATGACACACCCTTGGATCACGAAGAATGAGAAGCACTCACTTCCACTTGAATCGTATCATACTGCGCCTCAGATCACGGTCTCCAAGGATGAGATTGAGCACGCTGTGGGTGCCAACCACATAGTTCTTCTTATGAATATCCGGAAGCAAATGTTCAAGAGCCTTAAACGCGCTCGCGAGAGCTGGCAGCAAGGAGTGCAGCACAAGCTCCTATCACATCAACGCTGACATCTCTGGAGAAATCTGAATGGGATAACAAATTGATTTTTGCACAGTCTCCTAAGTCAATCAACTCGAGAAACTTGGTGAAAACAAACAAAGTCTTCGCAGCCAATTCAGAATCTATCTTGACCGCAGATGGGGAAAAGGATTCTACGCTTGATGAACGTAGGGTGCTTTCGAATGAAGAAATCGACTACCGCTCGCAGCTTTTCTCACGAAAGAAACTGAGCAACAAGAATGCTCTTGAAATGGCTTCAACCGGTGGTGGTGATGTCCCCCGTAGAGGGTCTGTGACGGCACATGCACAACCCATTGATCATGTCTTGAGCGATGGACTAGACGACGAGGATGCATTATCTGACGAAGATGACGAACTCGCTGTGTCCCAGTCGCCCCAACTACTGGACGAGCTGCTGCTGACAACGCTTTCCATGCCGCCCCTCACAAAGACAGCAGGCGATCCGGTGCATATGCCATCGCTGTTTGTAAGCAGAAACGGAGTCGGTAGCAATAAAAAGCCTGGCTCCTCTGGAATGCTTTCTATCGGTAGCAGAAGTGCTACCTCCGTTGCGAATTTGGGCAGAAGCACCGGGAGTAGTGACGACCAGCGCTTCTATGGGGAAAGCCCGTACTTGCCGTTCATTATGGTGTGTCATCGTTGCAAGGGCGACGAAGCACTCAAGAAGACCGCTGGGTGGTCTTTCCTACAGTCTCAACCGTGCTAGATTGTAGCAATGGTTTGTCAGTTCCTTGGGCTACTCAAACCGCGTATGTTGGAATATATGACGGCCACGGTGGCGAGGAATGTGCAAATATTCTGTACGACCAGCTCCACAGATGGATTTTCCGGTCATTGGAGCTTCCTTCACTTACGTGCAAGGAATTGCAGGAGTGTTTCGAGACGCTGGATGCATCCGCGTGTGATTATTTGCTACATAAAGATGATCTTAGCGGCTCTACCGCCACGAGTGTTGTGCTGCGACTAGCAGCAAACGGGAAACTTTGCTGACAATCGCTCATGTAGGAGACTGTCGTCTAGTACTAAGTAAGCGTGATGGTCGTACTGTGGAGCTGACTCAAGACCATCGGCTCACGCTGGCAATAGAACGTGAACGTGTGATTCAGCTAGGCGGTCGAGTGATTAACAACCGCGTGAATGGTGTCATGGCAATCACGCGCGCCTTCGGTGATCTTGAGTTCAAAGGGATGCTGGATAGACATCATGGTACAGGAAATAGTAGTGGGTCCGAAAATTTTGGAGGCTTTGGTCGTGGTTTTCGCGAGGACGAAAAGGTTCCGCCGTTGCTTACCGCGAAACCAGATGTGCACGACGTAGAGCTTGACGCGAACGAAGATGCGTTCTTGATCCTAGCCTGCGATGGTTTATGGGATGTGATAACCAGTGAGGAAGCAACCGAAATTTTACGCGACCGCATTAGATTGCACGGAGATCTACAGCTTGCAGCTCTCGAACTGGCGCAGGAAGGCATTCGTCGGTACTCGAACGACAACATCACGGTCATCGCTATACTATTGCAGCCGCCCAACTTGATAGCACACCACGGCAGTTAATCAGAGTTTTTCTTTTCTTTTCTGCTCAAAGGTGGCTACTACAGACTGTACTGGTGCTGGTTTCAACGTTTCTGCCCAACGTTGGCATTGATTTATGACTTAATGGGGGATATGGTAAAATTTGCTGTTGTCAGCACTAGCTCACGTTGAGCTTTGCCTCAATTTCTAGATGGCCGCCTCTACGGGCGATGGGAACCCACAGTACCAACGATCCGCCTCGCATACCAGGAAGACCCAGGAAACCAGGACGCCAGCGGTCCAGATACAGCGTCTTGCCACCCAGTGCCTTGATGGTAGAATTCCATGTTGCGATGCCACCCGCAGCAATATCCACCTCAGCAACCTTATCACCACCGGACATGATGTTTACAGTCACGTCTTTGATGTCGGTGCTTGAGAAGTTGATGATGACTCTGCCGTCACCTTTCTTCTTCCAAGAACTCGAGCTGCCCTTGAAAGCCTTTTTGATAATGTTCAAGCCGAGTGTAGCGGGCTCTGTTCCGTCGTCGATCTCACCCATGAACTGTGTGGGGCCGCAAATGGTCTGGATGTACTCGGCAAGCAAAGTCGACAGATTCGTCACATCCAACATACTAACGGAGATCGTGGAGAGGCCGGTATCGATCCACTTGTAAGCGGTCTCTTTCGCAGCTATCGACGAGCCGTTTTACTTTTTCCGCTCTTAATCAAGTCGTTGATGATCACCCCGAAGGTCTTGCGCAGAATTTCACGTGTTTGATACGCGGTCTCCTCGTTGGACTCTTTAACCAGCTGGTCCATGCAGTTGTTCGTGACTGTGGCGATGTCGTACAGCATAAAGTCAGACTCGCTGATCTTCAAACGGAGTTCATCATCGGTGATGGAAGGATCATCTGCTCTGTACTCGTTCACAATTTGCCAGGTGCGGTCCGCCAGCGACTTCATGTCAGCACCACAACTCGATGTGGACTCCATAGCCGTCTTTAGATTTGAGATCTCACCCTTCGTGATCTCCTCGGCGGCCTCTGTGAAGTTGGCCCCCTTGAGGAAGGCCATGAATCTGTCCACGCTCGAGATAAGGTCCTCTTCGTGGGCTAAAATCTGCAGCAGCATCCACTGGGAAGTGGCCAACACGACTTGCGAGACTCGAAGAGGAGTAGGCGCCTTCTTCCCCATGCACGTGTAGATGGCGATGGGTATGTCGGTCACCACGTGGTTCGTCTGGTACAGCATCAACAGTAGTTTGTCCTGCGGAGTCTGCGGGTCTTCCGACTTGACGTTGCGAATATACCTAAGGATACCTCTTGTCACTGTTAGCACTGTCCGGGCACAGGCTGCAGCCCTCGTGAGCTTCCTTCCCATTTGCTGGAACGCGGCGAATATACCGGCGGTGGCGACACTGACCACTGCTAGCGCAACAGCAGAGACCTTAGCGGTGACTTCCAGTGCGCAGGCATCATTTTGACGGATACACTCCATGCCACACTCGACGGGGAATTCCAAGGGGCATTCCGTCCAACACGTGTTGGTCAGCTCGTTGCGGTCGTAGTTGGACGGGCATGTGTCCATGATATAAGCTTCACGGTAGCAAGCTTTGTCCACGGGGAGGCTCCAAGTCCCCACCCAGTTCGGGTAGTTCGACGTAACTGAGCTCGTGGCAGTGACAGCAGTAGCCATATTCTCAGCCATCGTCGCAGTATCAAGCGAAGCAGCAGTTAAGGAGCTCTCTGTCAAGGAAGATCCCGAGGAGGAACCTGAAGTGTCATCGTCCCAAAAGCGCCAGTCGATGCCCTCTGCGCCGGAAACGCAGGCGGTCACAACCAAGAGAGCAGACACCAGTCTTAACCGAACCATCTTGAAACTTAAATAATTGGAATGCTTACGGCAGGGAGCCGAGTCTAAGTGAGACCAACTGAAGAAAACGGAGAGTGGCGGGGTTTTGCAGTTGGTTCGTTGGATGTCGTGAGCGAGGAAAGGATCGTCGACGTTCCATCAGGTAGTGGCGCACGGATTGAAAGAGAAACTGGGTGTGTAAGGTTTTGTATTGCCCTTCCGTAGGTAAGCTGTGTTGAACGGAACAATAGCATCTGTTGCTAATCAGCACTATGCACTTGGTAGGATACTTGAAGGTACTGTTTTTTCTGTCAGAGTGAGTGTCAGCACAGCGCTACAATCGCATCCCAAATCCTTTGTCTTCTGGCTAACACATAAAATGTCCGTGGAGAATGGAAAAAATGCACCAGTTCTTTAGCTCAAATTGCGGTCAATGTCCACGTTAGTCTAGGAACTCATATAGCGTTGTAGTTTGGTACTGTAAAACGAGTTCTTCGACAAATGTGGACACTGTAGCCTCCGCAATTCTTAGTTTTTGCTGCTCATCTTCAACGAGACAGTCGAAATTAGTCAAAACTTCAGGTTACACACAGTAGTACTTGTACCACCGGTAATTTGCTTTATGTGCATCATCTTTTCAAGCAGAAGGTACGTTTTTGGAAAAGGGGGGCTTGGAGTCACTGTGTAGCGCTCGTTTAAAACACTTCTCTCACCTACTTCGTAGATTGAGTATATTAGACGAATGAACAGAATAAAGGAGGCAAACTCCAGGAGTCTACTATTATCGTTGATGGGCTTTGCGGCATGCGAACTAGCCTACTTGATGGAAATGAATTCGTCCATCTCCCCAGTAGTCTTTTTCCTTCGTCGCATGTGGACAGCTTGTTCATACGACTGATGTTTTTTACCCGTTCAATATCGAGAAACGATCTTTCGTTTTCCAGACAGCATGCAGCGTGGGCTTTAAAGTATTTGCTACCATAGTCAAATGCAAGAAAAATCAAAAGCGTTTCACTATGCACTCGGTCATAGAAATTATCTTCATATGCAACAGTTACAGTATTAATCTAATATGTTGTATTGCGGTATGCAGTTGGTCCAGTCTGTATTTACAAACGGCGAGGGACATTTAGTCTTCGCTGAATTCTCCCCAGCTACAGTCAGTGCATGAGTCTTGCTTTTTAAGGCTGTGGTCGGACTTCTCGACTGCTGGCTATGTGTACAACAATACTAGATACCGAAAAACAACCGCGGCGAATACATGAGTCTTACTTCTTATAAAATAATGGTGGTTTTTCAGTATGTGCTGACTCAGAAGCAATATTCGTACGATTTATGTGTGGCTTCTATCGCGTAGTCGTCTGTACACAGCAAGAAGACATACTCCGATCGGCGAGAGCCGTCTCTGTTTTTGGATCCACCGGCAACGGGGGCGGTGGACAGTCGAGCTACCCGGCATTTTATTCTAAAAATTCAAGTCAAATCATAATAGTCTTCGCCTACTTCAACGATTAATGTTTATGGGTTCTGAGCGTTGTGCCTTTATTCCTTCAGCCAAGGGAAACTAAAGCAATATTAATAGGTACATGATACTGTACGGAAAATATGTTTCGCAGGAGAGAATAAAAAGACGTTTGACTTTTTTCAAGCTGCCACATGGTTTGAACGCCATATCGCGGCCGTTCCGACGTCCCTACAGTTGGGAAGATCGTCAAAGATAGGACAGATAGAACCGGTCAAGGACGAATAGGCAACCGGTATATTAGGTTTAGGGGTGACGACTAATAGGTCTCTGCGATTTCAGTCAACTTTCATAAGAAGCCCATAGGCGTGAGGAAATGGCCTTTGCGTTTACATGCATATTCAGGCTCGGAGCAATGTGCCCCAGAGCTGGCAAATTCATTAATGAGTGCCGAATTTCGGTGGCGGGGTATACTGTTTGGTGCTACCTGCTGATCGCGAGTGACCACAGCGACTTTATACTGAAGAGCGTGTGGGTCCTTGCTGGATCCCTATTAGTGAACTTATTAGCCAATATATACGTGCCATCTATCTGGAAATAGGCGCACGATGCGTTTGTGGCTGCGAGAGGCACACAAAAGCTGAGCCGTCGTCGACACACGGCACGACAGGCTCAGTCTTCAATTTTCAAAGCTACTGCGCAGACCTCCCACCCCAAGCTCTATACGGGCCTGTACAACGTGCACGCGTCGCCTGCCCCCTCCCTCAACATCGTAGATTAACTGGATAGAGCACGGGGCTTGGACCCGAGGTGCCTGTTCGAATCAGGCTGGTGTTATCGATCAAGATCCGGTTGGAGGTGACAGCTCGCTGCATTTGTGCGTGGGTGCTGCTAGAACTGATGTTGTGCGTGTATGTGTATGTGGCTTACATGTAACATACAACGGCGAGAATATCTTGCGTGTCTAGCGGTGCAGCGTCGACGCTCGTTCCGATGGCGAGGTGACGCTTGTAGGCGATGATGCGTTCATCCAAGGCCCCAGACTTGTGCAGCGGACGCAGCGAGCGCAGAACACTTCCAGCTCTCTTCGCATTGACACCCTGGGCTTTCAGGAACGCAAGAATGTTGGTTTCAGCGCGGCGATCGGTGTTGAGGACTTGATCCTTGTAGTCCTCCACCTTTGCGTCCAAGACGAAGCCTCTACCGAGGAAGATCTTCATGAAGGCGATGACGTGGTGGGATTTCTTCTGATGATCAGCTGAGTCACAGACACTCGGCACTCGCGTGTACCACGGCAAACAGGTTTGTGGTTGGTTTCTTTCTGCGCTTGGGCTGTGATTCTTGATCTGA
The DNA here is from genome assembly GCA_008080845.1 of Phytophthora kernoviae. NCBI lineage: Eukaryota > Oomycota > Peronosporomycetes > Peronosporales > Peronosporaceae > Phytophthora > Phytophthora kernoviae. The sequence goes on along the minus strand of VKKV01000183.1, from coordinate 23,879 downwards.
CCTATTTTGTACTTGTTCCTCTTCAGTGCTTGTCGTGATCCATTTAGACTTGAGTAATGCAGTCTCAACGATGGTCAGGCGTGCAACTAGGCTTTGTTTATGGCAATAAGCTCTTTTCTGACAGCTGAAAGGTGACACTCTTGACATGCGTGTGCGTTCTCTTGATGTTGTGTCTGTTCCTCAGCAGGTGAAGCGGCATCGTTGTCCAGAGCCACTGACCACGCAAGCAAGTCAGCCGTCGGAATGCCCGCAGCAACCAAGCACTCCTCCATGCGTTTGACGATCAGGGCAGCGGGTCCAAGCGTCTTGAGCTGCGGGTAGTATCGGACAAGGTACGCGGTGAGTACACTGAGGCCCTTGCTACTCACATTCAGTCTTTGTTCTTTCAGTCATGTACAGGATCTCAAGAGGCGTTCCTGCATGCGTCGGCTTCCCAGCCGTTTAGCACTCGAGCTACCTTGCGGTCTTCCCGTGGCGTGTTCAAGACGTACATAAAACCCTTGTTGGTCTTTATCATGTCCCATGCGCCGCGATCGAAGATCCACTGAGCAGCGAGGCGGTCATCTCTGAAACAGGGTGGACGACCACTCTGTTTCTAGCATACACTGTATGCGTGTATGAGGAAGCGTAAGTCTTGACTTAGATTTACTATAGAAATCATGACGTGTATTTCTAATACAAAGCAAGACACTATTTAGGTAGAAAATTGAAAACTGTATTTGTGTCGGCATACCGCGTGGCAGACCTCTTAGCAGACCTAGCTAAAAGAATATCTAATTGCATGGCGAGGGCTATGGTTGGCCCTCACGTGTTGCACCTATATGCATGCGCTTTATTGGTTGAAAGGTACCTCTTTCTACCAATAGTAGCGCCTAAGCGCCCGCCACTAATAACCAATCAGTGGCGGCTCGAAATGATTGTAATCCTGTGTGTGGTCCACACACACAGGTAGCCTACTTCATATGTATATTTGTGTAGCCTACTTCATATGTATATTTGTGTAGCCCTGCTATAACTCAGGTAGTGCACCGGCCTTGTTACCAGATGGTTTCCCAGAGAAGGAGCCATCATCATGCACAAAAATGTGCAGAAAACACTCAGCGTAATCACTGATTGCGCCAAAGGTGAATGCGAGCAAATATGTTTGCGTCATCTTCATCTCCATGACAGAATTGTGTGCACCACACCAATCTGTGACCACATTGCCCATGTAATAGGCCAGAAGGACCCATTACAGATAACCGCAGGCAATTGAATGATCAATCTCCTTGCTATGGCTCGCTGCTGGTCAGGTGTGAGTCCCTTCCACCAGTCCATGGACTTCAAGTCATGGTTATCGTTGTCGCTCGCACTGTTTGGGTGCACGAGTGTCGTTCGTGTTGGTGCGTGGGGGTGACCGTACCCTTGCTGTGATATTCCTGCGTTGAGACTGCGATTACCATTGTCTTCATTCCCTTCTCTTACTGCCCTGTCATCTCTACTTTCATGGGATCGTCGTCTTCTGTGGTAGCTACGGTAACGGTGCTACTCACTTCCACCCGTCATTGCCACCGCTGGTCGAACCATCGTCGAATCGCAGACGTGTTCGCGACACCCGTCGTCTCTTAGCCGAAGATGTGGTCTGACTAGTAACACGCGAGGTGACTGATTTGAAGATGTCCCGGCAATCGTTGCTCTCGTCGTCATTGGCATGGCTGCTGCTGTTGACTGTCCATACCCGACCATTGAATATGTCGCTCTTCCAGGTTCGTGCCGCAGGGCCAAGTCTCGTGAAGGACCTACCGTTTCCTACACTGGGATCAGCCGTGTTAGAAGGCCCTGTATGACCACCAAGTGATATTCCCCTCTTTTGTTGTGCTCAATCGTCCCGTGTCGCTCCGGTCTTCACTAATCGTCACCAGTTAGTGTCCAGTAGAGTATCCCCAGCTATACTTAATCCTAAGATTAATGACAACTGACGTCCACCTCCCTGAGGTTGTGCAAACGATAGTCTTTTCCGCAAATATTCAGTTACTCGACGGCTGCGTCGTGTGGACTCTGTCACAGATAGCACCTTCCAATAGTAATACTTTGTATCATGAACCTGAGATTAGTGATAACACCTTCTATAACCCTTCTTAAGATGATATATCAACATATTGACTTATACTCACTATCGACATAGTGAGAATATGATATTGGCTAGTGGCAGTCAGGTCACTGGTAGAGAACACCCCAGTGCTCTAACTGCACCTACAGCACGCTGCCTAGGGATAGCTAAACAATTAATCTCACTTTCGGTTTCACGTTTTCACTCTCAAGCTACCCTTTTCGCTAAACCTTCATAGACTCGAACCACGGAGATCGTTATCCCTCTCTGACTTGCCCAGCCTATCGATTCATGGACTCGGGTGCACCCTGACCTCACAACTTCTGCGGTTTTGTCTCCGGCCCCGGTCTTGCTAATGGACTCGAGTCACACAATTGACCTGGGCCTTTTCGGGTTACACCCCTGACCACTACTCGGACTTGAAGCGCTACCCCGCCTGTTGCCGTTACTAGGAACGCCGTTACCAAATATCTCTTGGCCTGAGCCACCTAGATCAAGACAATCAAGACTTGGTCGTTCACGTGCTGTGACTACCAAACCAGTGTCTCTGCACTTTAGCTCGTTGCGAGTTCCGCTCTGCTCACTGCTAATTAAGTTCTGGATGATATCCTATTCCTACTCATGCATCGGTTGCCCAATAGAGGCCCCTGCGGTGTCTACTCACGGCCGCATCTCAGCCGTACATCATGCAGTGATGTCATCTCTCCTTTTCCTTGGTCTTCTTCGGCTCGTCCTTCTTGGTCATCTCTCCCAGCGGCAACCTTTCGTCCTGAGATCTTCCAGTTACCCGATATCTTCCACTTCCTATGGGTCGGTGCGCGCATCACTGACCCACTAGTGTAGACCACACCTCCCTGGGTCTGTCCTGCGTCGCATGTCATGTTTACTCTTGCCTTGGTCTGCGCTACTGTCCGTTGCTCTGTTGTCTACCATGCTTTGTCGTCAACTGGCTGTCATCGCTTCATAGTATTTCAATACTATCACTCTGGTTTGTAGCAATGGTTTGTCAGTTCCTTGGGCTACTCAAACCGCGTATGTTGGAATATATGACGGCCACGGTGGCGAGGAATGTGCAAATATTCTGTACGACCAGCTCCACAGATGGATTTTCCGGTCATTGGAGCTTCCTTCACTTACGTGCAAGGAATTGCAGGAGTGTTTCGAGACGCTGGATGCATCCGCGTGTGATTATTTGCTACATAAAGATGATCTTAGCGGCTCTACCGCCACGAGTGTTGTGCTGCGACTAGCAGCAAACGGGAAACTTTGCTGACAATCGCTCATGTAGGAGACTGTCGTCTAGTACTAAGTAAGCGTGATGGTCGTACTGTGGAGCTGACTCAAGACCATCGGCTCACGCTGGCAATAGAACGTGAACGTGTGATTCAGCTAGGCGGTCGAGTGATTAACAACCGCGTGAATGGTGTCATGGCAATCACGCGCGCCTTCGGTGATCTTGAGTTCAAAGGGATGCTGGATAGACATCATGGTACAGGAAATAGTAGTGGGTCCGAAAATTTTGGAGGCTTTGGTCGTGGTTTTCGCGAGGACGAAAAGGTTCCGCCGTTGCTTACCGCGAAACCAGATGTGCACGACGTAGAGCTTGACGCGAACGAAGATGCGTTCTTGATCCTAGCCTGCGATGGTTTATGGGATGTGATAACCAGTGAGGAAGCAACCGAAATTTTACGCGACCGCATTAGATTGCACGGAGATCTACAGCTTGCAGCTCTCGAACTGGCGCAGGAAGGCATTCGTCGGTACTCGAACGACAACATCACGGTCATCGCTATACTATTGCAGCCGCCCAACTTGATAGCACACCACGGCAGTTAATCAGAGTTTTTCTTTTCTTTTCTGCTCAAAGGTGGCTACTACAGACTGTACTGGTGCTGGTTTCAACGTTTCTGCCCAACGTTGGCATTGATTTATGACTTAATGGGGGATATGGTAAAATTTGCTGTTGTCAGCACTAGCTCACGTTGAGCTTTGCCTCAATTTCTAGATGGCCGCCTCTACGGGCGATGGGAACCCACAGTACCAACGATCCGCCTCGCATACCAGGAAGACCCAGGAAACCAGGACGCCAGCGGTCCAGATACAGCGTCTTGCCACCCAGTGCCTTGATGGTAGAATTCCATGTTGCGATGCCACCCGCAGCAATATCCACCTCAGCAACCTTATCACCACCGGACATGATGTTTACAGTCACGTCTTTGATGTCGGTGCTTGAGAAGTTGATGATGACTCTGCCGTCACCTTTCTTCTTCCAAGAACTCGAGCTGCCCTTGAAAGCCTTTTTGATAATGTTCAAGCCGAGTGTAGCGGGCTCTGTTCCGTCGTCGATCTCACCCATGAACTGTGTGGGGCCGCAAATGGTCTGGATGTACTCGGCAAGCAAAGTCGACAGATTCGTCACATCCAACATACTAACGGAGATCGTGGAGAGGCCGGTATCGATCCACTTGTAAGCGGTCTCTTTCGCAGCTATCGACGAGCCGTTTTTACTTTTTCCGCTCTTAATCAAGTCGTTGATGATCACCCCGAAGGTCTTGCGCAGAATTTCACGTGTTTGATACGCGGTCTCCTCGTTGGACTCTTTAACCAGCTGGTCCATGCAGTTGTTCGTGACTGTGGCGATGTCGTACAGCATAAAGTCAGACTCGCTGATCTTCAAACGGAGTTCATCATCGGTGATGGAAGGATCATCTGCTCTGTACTCGTTCACAATTTGCCAGGTGCGGTCCGCCAGCGACTTCATGTCAGCACCACAACTCGATGTGGACTCCATAGCCGTCTTTAGATTTGAGATCTCACCCTTCGTGATCTCCTCGGCGGCCTCTGTGAAGTTGGCCCCCTTGAGGAAGGACCTGAATCTGTCCACGCTCGAGATAAGGTCCTCTTCGTAGGTCAAAATCTGCAGCAGCATCCACTGGGAAGTGGCCAACACAATTTGTGACATTCGAAGAGGACTAGGCACGTCCTTCCCCATGCACGTGTAGATGGCGATGGGTATGTCGGTCACCACGTTGTTCGTCTGGTACAGCATCAACAGTAGTTTGTCCTGCGGAGTCTGCGGGTCTTCCGACTTGACGTTGCGAACATACCTAAGGACACCTCTTGTCACAATCAGCACTGCCTGGGCGCACTTGGCAGCCCTCGTGAGCTTCTTTCCCAGTTGATGGAACTCGGCGAATATACCGACGGTGGCGACACTGACCACTGCTAGCGCAACAGCAGAGACCTTACTGGCAACTTCCAGTCCGCAGGCATCATTTTGACGGATACACTGCATGCCACACTCGACGGGGAATTCCAAGGGGCATTCCGTCCAACACGTGTTGGTCAGCTCGTTGCGGTCGTAGTTGGACGGGCATGTGTCCATGATATAAGCTTCACGGTAGCAAGCTTTGTCCACGGGGAGGCTCCAAGTCCCCACCCAGTTCGGGTAGTTCGACGTAACTGAGCTCGTGGCAGTGACAGCAGTAGCCATATTCTCAGCCATCGTCGCAGTATCAAGCGAAGCAGCAGTTAAGGAGCTCTCTGTCAAGGAAGATCCCGAGGAGGAACCTGAAGTGTCATCGTCCCAAAAGCGCCAGTCGATGCCCTCTGCGCCGGAAACGCAGGCGGTCACAACCAAGAGAGCAGACACCAGTCTTAACCGAACCATCTTGAAACTTAAATAATTGGAATGCTTACGGCAGGGAGCCGAGTCTAAGTGAGACCAACTGAAGAAAACGGAGAGTGGCGGGGTTTTGCAGTTGGTTCATTGGCTGTCGTGAGCGAGGAAAGGATCGTCGACGTTCCATCAGGTAGTGACACACGGCTGGAAAGAGAAACTGGGTGTGTAAGGTTTTGTATTGCCCTTTCCATAGGCAAGACTGAATCATTGCACCAGCTGCTAATCAGCACTATGTACTTGGTAGGATACTTAGCACAGCACTACAATCGCATCCCAAATCCTTTGTCTTCTGGTCAGCACATAAAATGTCCGTGGAGAATGGAAAAAATGCACCAGTTCTTTAGCTCAAATTGCGGTCACTGTCCACGTTAGTCTAGGAACTCATATAGCGTTGTAGTTTGGTACTGTAAAACGAGTTCTTCGACAAATGTGGACACTGTAGCCTCCGCAATTCTTAGTTTTTGCTGCTCATCTTCAACGAGACAGTCGAAATTAGTCAAAACTTCAGGTTACACACAGTAGTACTTGTACCACCGGTAATTTGCTTTATGTGCATCATCTTTTCAAGCAGAAGGTACGTTTTTGGAAAAGGGGGGCTTGGAGTCACTGTGTAGCGCTCGTTTAAAACACTTCTCTCACCTACTTCGTAGATTGAGTATATTAGACGAATGAACAGAATAAAGGAGGCAAACTCCAGGAGTCTACTATTATCGTTGATGGGCTTTGCGGCATGCGAACTAGCCTACTTGATGGAAATGAATTCGTCCATCTCCCCAGTAGTCTTTTTCCTTCGTCGCATGTGGACAGCTTGTTCATACGACTGATGTTTTTTACCCGTTCAATATCGAGAAACGATCTTTCGTTTTCCAGACAGCATGCAGCGTGGGCTTTAAAGTATTTGCTACCATAGTCAAATGCAAGAAAAATCAAAAGCGTTTCACTATGCACTCGGTCATAGAAATTATCTTCATATGCAACAGTTACAGTATTAATCTAATCAATAAATGCCTCTCAGCAACTCACTAAATCTTTCTTCACTCTCTCTTCAGCTATATGCCTGTGTAATCGATCTCGTTCACACCGACCAAACACAGATGACCACGTCTTTGAGTCGGACGACGAGTCAACTACCACACGACTTGTCTACCAATCTATCTCTATCCATGTATTTGAAGAAGAAGCCATGGTTGCTCCACATTGTGTAGATATGTCGGAGTAAAATCATTTTCGAACCTACGGTCGGCCAGAAAGCGTACATGCTGCTTATCCTCACCGAGCCCGGATTGTAAAGATAGCACCGTTCGCCTCACCAGATGCGATAGCGTCGTCTACAAACAATGCGTCAGCCGCGGACACCACTAACAAGAGACGACCGGAATTGACTGACGAAATGTAGAACTAGATAGAGAGTGTCACAATGGAGACTGACAACGACGACAGTAAGAACTGGACACAAACTATACTTGCTATTCACAAGGAAGATTTTTACCAACCAAAAGGTGCTGCCAGATCGTCGATCAATGTTCCGCAACTGCGAATACTGGTACCCGTCCCTTCAGCGTGAATATCGTTGACCATCAGATGACGAAACGTGTCTTTGATGTCACCTTTCATGAGCTATCAAGAATCGGTCGAGCTTCTTCGCTCGGGTCGACATCGCTTTTGGACAACATCCAATGGGCTACAGTTCACTTGGGGTCAATGCTTAAGTAGATTAACATCTACCACCAGATAGTGGCCGGCTTAGTGATCTTTGTCGATACTTGAGAGTAGCGTGCGATGGAACGTGGTCACCGACTTATGATTCTCCGGTGGAGTGCTAGGGCCACGGCGTCTTGCATGCCACGATGGTTTGCTCCCGGATCGAACTATACCTACTGCTTGCTATATACCAGAATGTAAGGATTGCTCACACAGCCTAGCGCCCCCACCAATTTCTGCTGGCAAGCGAATCTACTTTTCTGTTGAGAAGACCTCCGTCGAAACGGAGCTACTGGGCGCTGCAAGTATCACTGATGAATCTACGCGAGAAGGCAATTGGTTGCTCCCCTCGTGGGACTCAAGGACGTCGCCGAGATTCGCTGTGCTGTTATGTGCGTGCCAGTTATATCAAGGTAATTGAGTATGAGGCCAGATTTGGCAGTAACTATTGCTACTGCCTCGTTGTCCAGCAAGAGACCACAGTCTTTAGTCTAAGATTGAATTCACTTTGCTTTTTGCCTCTAACATCACAGCTTGACTCAACACTACAACTATCGACTAAATCCTTGCTTCACAACTACCGTCGCTTCACTCTCCACTCCTTAGGAGTTTTGTTGAACCGACACACTCACTTCGTAAGCACGCCACCTCGTGAACTCGTAGCCCTATAACGCTAGTCAAGTCGAGCTCTTCTAGCAGGTCTCCTCGACGAAGGATACGCCGATAGGTACATGTCTCGCTACCCGAGCATGCACATGTTCTTGTGGGAAATATTTTTACTGCGTTGACATCTCGATCCAGAACCACGTTGCATGACGGACACTGAAACACGTGCCTCCTACCGAGCTTGTGGTTGATCGCACCACATCGCGAGCATGTCTTTGAGGTGTACTCCTCCTCACAGTCGATCACCCCACCGCTGGAACGAACCATTTTGTATTTCAGGAGTATCTTGAATTTGTAATGGGCCTGCGCCATCATAGCGCGCGCTGTGGGGCTCCGGGTCTTCCGCTTCAAGACAGCAGCTCTCATCTCGTCCGACGCTGTCTTGGGAGTGGCGTCTGATGTCACCTCTTCAAAGTGTTTGTGCACCATCTCTGCCGTCTGGAATGGCGGGAGGAGAACGTTGTAGTAGTTCGCAGAGAGCCAGGAAGAGAGTTTATGGTGCAAGTCGGTCATGGACCGTGTGGCCTTCCTCGAAGTAAACCAAATCCGTCGGCGTAGCCGGTAACGCAGCCGCCCTTCCTCCGTCTTCGAGCTGGTTCGTCCTCGCTTGTTCTTGGTCCTCTTCTGATCTTGATGTTTTGCCTTGGAAGCATTGTCCATATCGCAACGGTTCCGACACTTCCGACACTTTCCGACACTTGGGACAACCGTAGAAAGGCCAAACAAAACCGGTTACTAACCGATATAATAAGGTTTAGGGTTATTAGGTGTATTGATTCTGTTACGTGTGTCAGCTTTCGTACGAGAGTTACAGGTGTAAGGAAATGGCCTACAACGGCCTCTGAGTCGAGAAAATCGACTTTTTCTATATGCATGTATATAAGGCCTCGGAGCAATGTGCATCTGAGGCCGCAAATTCATTAATGAAGCCAGACTTCGGTGGCGGGGTCTACTATTAGAAGCCATTAAACGTTCAATAATGGCCGGTCTGCGACAGCCAGTCAAAGAAAAACCTTAGCTAGGTTAAACTTGGTCAATAGGCGTGAACCACGCATAGGTGGGTAGACACGTGGACAACCACTGGATCACAACAGCTCAGTTCGCATCCAGGCGACTGGGGTATCGCCGACTGAGAGCCGCAAGCTCTCAGTCTTCATTTTGGGGCCTTACCCGCAGACCTCCTCTCACCTCTTGCCCAACGATCTTCCCATTGGCTCTTCCGCCCAGCTGCCTCCGCCCCCCACCACCTCCGACGATGAAGCTCATTGGATGAGCGCAGGACTTCGGTCCTGAGGTAGCCTGTTCGATTCAGGCCATCGTCAACCGAATATTATTGGGGTGGAGGCGTCGTGTGCTACACTGTCGCTGCCAGTGTTGTTATCCCTGCTATGATGTTGTATTCATGTGATGCTATATGCTATTGTTTCTATGTGTGTGATGTTCTATGCTCTTGTTGTGATGTGTGCGCGTTGAGGTCCTGTGTGAGTGCATGAAGATCCCTTGCTTCTCGTTGTATGTCATATGTATGCATTGATATGTGTCTGGACTGTGCCTATGAGTTTGTTGAGTGAGTGTGCTTGGCTTAGAGGTTAACATTGGTGTTCCGCAAGGAGGTTAACCTTTGTGTTCTATACCAAGTGCGTGAGCTACTATTATGTACGAGTGTGTCCTATTTATCGTGGGTGTGCATGTAATCTACTACGAGGCGTGATGTAATATGTATTGCATGCATTACTGACTGCCTACGCGTTACCTACAATGTTAAGTATGCGCTGTGTGTCGTAGGGTGCTGGATCAACGATTCGCTCGGTGCTGAGGAGTAAGTTGTATGCAGCGATGCGCAAGTCGAGCACCCCAGATCGGTGCAGCTTGCGCATCTCACGCAGCACGCTGCCAGAGCCTTTCGCTTTGATGCCACGTGCCTGCAGGAAGGCAAACACGGCGACTTCAGCCTGCCGACCAACCTCGAGGACGCTGTCCTTGTAGTCCGCAGCGTTGGGGTCAAGCACGAAGCCGCTGTCCATGAACAGCTTCATGAAGGCGACGACGTGGCGGGACTCGGACTTCTTCTGTCGTTCGGCCGAGCTCCAGACACGTGGTACCTTCGTGTACCATTCGTACCACGTCGCAGACAGGTTTGTTGCTTGTTTCTTCCTGCGCTTGGGCTTTGGTTCTTGACCTGACGTATCTTGTGCTTGATCTTCTTCAGTGGTTGTTCGTATGCCTTTAGACTTCAGTAGAGCGGCCTCGACAATGGTCAGGCGTGCAGCTAGGCTTCGATTCATTGCGATAAGCTCATCAATGACAGCTGAAAGGTGACAATCTTTGCAAGCAGGCGTCTTCTCTTGGCTTTGATCTTGTTCTTGATCAGGTACAGCTGCTTCGTCGTTCAGCGCCACCGACCACGCAAGCAAGTCGGCCATGGAGATGCCAGCAGCAAGCAAGCACTCCTCTACACGCGTGACGATCGGAGCATTTGGCGCAAGAGCAGCTTGAGCTGCGGGTAGTACCGAACAAGGTACGCTGTGAGGACACTAAGGACCTTGCAACTCACGTTGAGCCGTTGTTCCGTCATGCCTGTACAGGAACTGAACAGGAACCCTTGCAAGCGTCCAAGCCTCTCCCGGGTTGCATGGTCTAGCGTTGCGATGTCGACGACCGTGGGAGATGCGTCGGCATCCCAACCGCTCAGTACTCGTGCTACCTTGCGATCTTCCCGTGGCGTGTTGGTGATATACGCAAAGGCCTTGTTGGTCTTGCTCATATCCCACGCGCCGCGGTCAAAGATCCATTGAGCAGCGAGATGGTCGTCCCCGTTGGCGTGTTGAGCCCCGCCGCGTCGGAAGGAATGGGATGTCAAGTTCGCCGTAGCGCCAGCGGGCTCTGTTACGCGCTTGAGCATCCTGTTCACGTAAGCCTGGACGCCATCTTCGCCTCGCTTCACATCTCCAGCCTGTGCCCTCTTCCGCGTTGGGGTGATGCTTACCTGTGCTTGTGTGCTTGTAGGTAACGTCGCGGTAGGGACCAAAGCGACTTGAAGTGAGGCTGGTTCAGCTGTCAGCAAATCGTGAAGCGGGGCACCAGGATCGATTGGGGAAGTATCTGCCGACACCAGCTCTGGAAGCTGACCGAGCAGCGACGCACACGGAGCTTCTTGGGTTGCCAGCGCCACTGCCAACGAGTGCAATGGGCACGTGAGGAAGTCATCTTTGTCAGGTACGAGTGTAAGTCCCTGTTCCTCCGCCGTTTTGACGCGAAGCAATCGCAGGTAAAACGCGCCGTCAGCTGAGACTGACACATGTTGCTTGTGTATGTAGCCAAGATCGGATGACCGACCAAAGCAGTGCCACATCAAGCATGCAAGTGCGGCATCCTGGTAGTCAGAATTGACCCGTGCTGTACTGTAGACATAGCGAATAAGAGACCGTAAATCCTCCTTAGTGCAGGGAGGTGCCTTACTAATTAAACCTCCTTTTTCACGTTTTAAGCAGTGTTTGTCTAATGTTTTCCCTTGCTTTAACAGCATCAACTCCGTAGGCACACGGAGATGAGGATACTGGTCGAACAACCATAGCTTAACGTTTCTATAATACGATGACGCCGTGTTGCGGGCAAGCTTACCTTTCTTACCTTCATTAGTCGCGAGATAGTAGCCGAATCGATCCATCGTAGCAGCCATACGTTTACCAGAGGTGTCCATGAGAATGCAAGCTTGGACTAATTCCATGCTAACATTCTCAACCTCTAGCATTCGCTTGAAAGCGCTAATCGCCGTGACGCGGGCCTTTTGGGTATTCGCTGGCACGAAAGCGGAGAGGCTCATGTTGCCTACTGCGATGTCTTATACTTTTCGTAAAGTGCTGAAGAATGGTAGCCTGCCAGCACTTCTGTCCTCCTATGTTAGGTTGTGCCTAATTGTCTGAATAGCAACAATATCCTGAAAATATGTTTTTGTCTTGGTGTTTGTAAAGGGATATACATATTTTTGCAAGACTTCCGACAAATATTTGTCGGAAGATGTTGGAATCGATAAACCTACCCCTAATAAATACTATTGGCTAAAATACACTATTGAAGCAATGTGATAGGTCAATATAGCACCTTACTTAGTGGGACAGCAATCCCAAGATTCTATCTGTCGGAAAGACGCGGATATTCATCCATAGCATCACGACTCCGACCACACCAAAACTCCGACCAGCTTCCGACCACATCTACGAATTTGTATATAATACTAAATACTTGTTGTGTGTAAGAAGTAACGTAAAAAGTAAATACGCTATTTGGTGAGCAGCTGCTAAGACAGCTGTTAAGAATGACTGGCTTAAGCAAGTTCGGAATAGAAGGCAGCGTGCGCCAACGCGACCGACGAGCTCAGTGCACGAGTGACCATCTGAAAGGATGAATTGAGGGGAGGGTGCCGCGCATCGGTGCCCTTTAGAGGGTTGTCGCTCCACGAAGAACTGTGTGAGTTAATGCTCCCTCGTGCACTCCAGGCTAAGTATTGTTGCGTTGAAATTAACCTTGTCCTCACAGGCACCGACGTAGCTCAATGGTAGAGCACGCGAAAGGGAAGGTGGTGGTTCAATTCCCCCGTCGGTATCAATCACCTTTTTTTTTTTTTTGGTATGTAAGACAGGCTGATCGACGCCGAATGCAACAGAGCGCAAGGCAAAGGGACACTACATGTGGACAGGATGTTGCGAATGGGCAATGCAGCGCGAACATTGTTCTAACGGAGCTTAAGGTGCGTTTGGATGTTTAAACATGAGAGCTAACTGATAGATGATCTTTCCACCAGTGTAACTCACGGAAGAATGCCCACAAGAGTAGGTAAGAGTTCAATTCGCTCCGCTGTTAAATATTTGTGCTTGTGTCTCTGTGCGCATGTGTATTAGTGACTATGCCATGCATTCAGGTGTATGTATATATGGGTGAACGGTAAATATAACAGGATACTTGTGGCGTTTGACCAGTTAGTTGTGTTGTATTTGCTTATGACTTATGTGATTGGATTTGGTTGTAGTGTGTTTTGGAAGTGCGCAGGTGCAGGGTCTGCGATCCTCCCGATCGCAAGTAAACGGTGAAATGCGTAGATGTGCTCATTCAGAGCTCCCTTGCGATGAAGCTGCCTCAGTGCTTTGAGCACGGCGTTGCTTCCAGTCGAAGGTATATTTTTGCCCCGAAGAAATTCCAGCAGGTAAGTCGCAGCTTCATCCCCTATGCTCTTGACTTGATCCTTGTAGTCTTGCGCACTCTCATCTAACATGAAGCCGTCTGCGAGAAATAGCTTCATGTATGCAACAAGCCTGTTTGCATCTGATTTCTTATGCTTGTCTTTGCTGTTCCAGCCTCGAGGTGTCTGCACATACCACTCGAACCATGTATCACCCAGAGGAGTCGTCTTTGTGCGCCTTCTTTTTCTTCACCGGTACGTTTGCATCTGGGTTTCGCGGTCTCTTGGTTGCTATCTGACTTGTGGCTTCGGTCGTCTCATGTTGTGGCTGTTTGCTTGTAGCTTCTAGAGAGCTCACGCGAGATTCTAGACGACGGTTGATGTCGACTAACTTTTCAATCAATGCACTGTGATGATTTAACGCAGCTTGTTCTTGGGTTTGCTTCTCGTCTTGCATGTCTGAGCTTGGGTGTTGTGTTTCTTGTGTGAGGTACTGCGACCATGGTAGCAGATCCGTCATCGTGGCCCCAGTAGCCTCGACACAGCGCTCAAGCTGCACTACTGCAGGGCCGGTAGGATTGGACTTGGCAAGTGAAGGGTAATGGCGGATGACGATGGCAGTCAGCACGTCCATCACCGCACCACTGACGTTGAAGGCCTTGTTACCCATTGTGTGACTTGCATTGAACAGCTTGTCTCTCACGTCGCGTATATGTTCTTGTGTAGTGGTGTCAAAGCGGTCCAGCGAAGGAAGCGAAGTGGCTTGGCTTGGATTCATTCCACTAAGCACCCTGGCAACCTGGTGATCTTCTTTGAGTGTGTTGAAGACGTATGCGAATGCCTTGTTTGTTGTGGTCAGATTCCAAGCGCCCCGGTCGAAGATCCACTGCGCGCTCAGCTTAGAGTTGGCGTTGGCATGCTGAGCTCCACCGCGTCTGAAGGAGTGTGAAGTCAACGACGCTTCGACTCCAGCTGGCCCAGCGACTCGGTCAAGAAGTCGGTTTACCAGCGCATGTATTCCGAGAGTCGATGATGAGTGCGTTGGTTTCGAATTTGCTGACGGCGTTGCAGATGGCGGAGACAGCGGATCTTTAAGCAGCTCGAGAAGCGGGATTGAGGTTGAGATTTCTCGTGGGACGTCCTTCCCTTGGGCAGGTAAGTGGCTCAGCAGTGCAGCGCATGGTGATCCCTGTGTGATTAAGGCTAATGCGAGGGCCAGCAATGGACATGTTGCGTAGTCTGCATCAGGGAATAGCGACAATGCCTGCTCTTCGGATGTCTTGATGCGAATGAAGCGGATGAAGAAGACATCACCCGCACCGATGGATATCTGTTGCTTCCGCACGAAGGTCAAGTCTGAGGCGCGTCCAAACAGGTACCACAACAAGCACAGTAGTGCAGCATCTTGATAGTCCGAAGTAGAGCTTGCGTTTGCATACAAATAGAGCACCATCTTCTTCAAATCACCCTTCATGCACGCAGGTGCCTTCTTGACGAACCCTCCGCTCTCACGCTTAACGCAGTGTTGCTCTAGCGTGCGACCATTCTTCAGCAGCTGCCTCTCCACTGCGCCACACTGCACGGGGTACTCATCCATGAGCCAGCACTTGACTTGTCGATAGTATTGCGCCACCGAATGCCGAGATAGTTGCTTTCCTCTCGTCCCTCATGGAACGCAAGATGCATGCCGAACTTGTCCATGAGGGTAACCAGAATTGCCCCAGCACGGGAAGGGTCAGCGACGATCAAAACTCTCACATACGCCATGTTTGTACCCTCCCCGGAGAGGAAGCGCTCGAAGGCCTTCAACGCAGTTGCCTGCGCTCTCTTCGTGTTACCTGGCTTCAAGTCGTTCAAACTCATCGCGTTTGGTCGGAAAGCAGTCAGATATGCGTGTAATATGCGGTTGTGAGGAAATTTGTATAGCGATACACATATCTGAGGCGGGACTCCGACTTGATACGTCGGAGTCGATGGTATACCCGATCTGTCCAGCCTCTATCGCTTTTATTGGATAAAACTAGTCACATGCTGCTAGATGATTGGCTTTTAGTAAAACCTAGCGTTTGATTCGTCAAAATATGCTAGGGAATCCCATACAAAGAATAAGTGTGGTCGGAGAGATGATGATATTCATCCATATGTTTCGTTGAAGGCGTACCGACATGGTTACTTCTGGTAGATCCTCGCGGATAAAAATGCCATCGTCCTTGTTGAAACCAAAGAACTTCGAATGAGATCGAACACACTCGTTGCCATCTCGCTGGACGCGACTAATAGAGCGCTTCACGATTTCAACGGTGTTGGAAGGTGCAAATTTGCTCTTAAACCGCATTTCAGGAAACGTCATCTTCTCGTTTCTCGACTTTGCAGCAAAGAAGCCAGCGATTGAAGCCTTCTTCGCCTTAATAAAGTCCCGAAATGCCGAGTCTCACACTTCATCATTCACTGCCTTGTGACGCTAGAGCGCCTTCTTATTTCTGAAGTACTTCGAAATGTGTCGAAGCCTCGCAATAGGTCGGTACTTGTGTTCGAATTCAGCCCAGGACATTTTGTCCACTTTCGCTGCGAGCCGAGTCTTCCGATCTTCGGCAGAGCGGGCAATCAGTTTATTGTACACTGCACGATTAACGGCGAACATTTGGTCGAGTTTTCCTTTTCGTACTAACGTCGGATACAGTCGTAATTTTATGACACTGTTCACAGGTCCGTCGTCGTCTTCAATCAGTGCTCCGAGCTCTCTCAGCTCTTCCACAATGGCTCGTGTTGCACGAGCAGGCGGCATGGACGTACTTCAAGAACTGATCCTGAAGTTTGACAAGAACCCAAACTCTACGTTGAAGACCAGCGGTCCTGCGAATGGCGAGCCAAATTCTGCGAATTACTCTCGGTTCACTGCTGTTGGATTCGAACACACATGCATGCACTCTGCCAGTCGCCTACAGGCTCTAGCGCTGTTCATCCGATGACGAAGCTGTTTTAAAAATTCTTTGAAGCGGTGCAAGGGAACGCAGTCGCGAAAAGCCAAGACAACGCGTTCACTTTAATGCTGCTCTACAATCTTATGATCGAGATGTGGGGAGATTCCTCGGCCATCTATAAAGGTTATGGTTAAACGGTTTACGGACCCTACAATATCCGACGCGAGAATGTAAACTAGCATCGGAAAATACTATGCCTTCTCCAATCGGTAATAAACTTGACGTTGGTAACTACGAAGCAATGGGATTAAGTACAAGCGAGACCAATACTGGAACAAGACCGTCACTATTCAAAAGGAAAGCATTCTCGACTGATGAAATGTGTGGCTTGAAAGGTGCCTTTAATTTTGACGTTTTGATTTGAATCATATTGATGTACACTTTCTGATTGCTAACGATTTCTAACAGCAATTCTAACTCACATTTAATTTTGCCTCGATTTCTAGATGGCCGCCTCTACGGGCGATGGGAACCCACAGTACCAACGATCCGCCTCGCATACCAGGAAGACCCAGGAAACCAGGACGCCAGCGGTCCAGATACAGCGTCTTGCCACCCAGTGCCTTGATGGTAGAATTCCATGTTGCGATGCCACCCGCAGCAATATCCACCTCAGCAACCTTATCACCACCGGACATGATGTTTACAGTCACGTCTTTGATGTCGGTGCTTGAGAAGTTGATGATGACTCTGCCGTCACCTTTCTTCTTCCAAGAACTCGAGCTGCCCTTGAAAGCCTTTTTGATAATGTTCAAGCCGAGTGTAGCGGGCTCTGTTCCGTCGTCGATCTCACCCATGAACTGTGTGGGGCCGCAAATGGTCTGGATGTACTCGGAAAGAAGCGTCGACAGATTCGTCACATCCAACATACTGGCGGAGATCGTGGAGAGGCCGTTGTCGATCCACTTGTAAGCAGACTCTTTCGCAGCTATCGACGAGCCGTTTTTACTTTTTCCGCTCTTAATCAAGTCGTTGATGATCACCCCGAAGGTCTTGCGCAGAATTTCACGTGTTTGGTACGCGGTCTCCTCGTTGGACTCATTAATCAGCTGAATCATACAGTTGTTCGTGATCGTAGCGATGTCGTATTTCACAAGGTCAGACTCGCTGATCTTCAAACGGAGTTCATCATCGGTGATGGAAGGATCATCTGCTCTGTACTCGTTCACAATTTGCCAGGTGCGGTCCGCCAGCGACTTCATGTCAGCACCACAACTCGATGTGGACTCCATAGCTGTCTTTAGATTTGAGATCTCACCCTTCGTGATCTCCTCGGCGGCCTCTGTGAAGTTGGCCCCTTCATGAAAGCCTTGAATCTGTCCACGCTCGAGATAAGGTCATCTTCGTAGGTCAAAATCTGCAACAGCATCCACTGGGAAGTGGCCAACACGACTTGCGAGACTCGAAGAGGACTAGGCACGGCCTTCCCCATGCACGTGTAGATGGCGATGGGTATGTCGGTCACTACGTTGTTCGTCTGGTACAGCATCAACAGTAGTTTGGCCTGCGGAGTCTGCGGGTCTTCCGTCTTAACGTTGCGAACATACCTAATGACACCCCTTATAACCGTCAGCAGTGCGTCGGCACACTTGGCAGCCCTCGTGAGCTTCCTTCCTAGTTGATAGAACTCGGCGAATATACCGACGGTGGCGACACTGACCACTGCTAGCGCAACAGCAGAGACCTTACTGGCAACTTCCAGTGCGCAGTCACTATTTTGCCGGACGCACTCCATGCTACACTCGACGGGGAATTCCAAGGGGCATTCCGTCCAACACGTGTTGGTCAGCTCGTTGCGGTCGTAGTTGGACGGGCATGTGTCCATGATGTACGCTTCACGGTAGCAGGATGTATCCGTGGGGAGGCTCCAAGTCCCCACCCAGTTGCGGTAGATCGACGTGACGGTGCTCGTGGCGGTGGCGGGCGTGGCCATATTGTCAGCCATAGTCGCAGTGTCGAGTGAAGACGACCCAAATGCCATCTCTGCGCCGGTAACACGGACAACGACTGCCAACAGGGCGATAACCAGTCTGGATGAAATCATCGTGAGACTTGTGCGGCTGGAGAAGAGCACGCGACTGCTATGGCGACGAGTGAGTTGGAGTGAGACCGACGCAATAGAACGCAGAATGGCGTTGTGCGGCTGCTGGCTCGTTGAATGCCAACGATTGACATGCTGTGGAGTGTAAACTCGAGGAGGAGGATCGCCGGCGTTCCATCAGGAAAGTGCCGCGCGGATTTAAAGAGATGGTGGAAGTCTGAAGTTTTGTATGCAGTTTCCCAGAGGCATATCGGAACTGGAAAAAAATCCAGTGCTTCTTATAAACGTAGTCTGTTAACACAGCACCACAATCGTCTCCCAAATCGTTTGCACTCGTACCATTTCTGGCTGAAACATAAACCATCCGAGATATCGCACGCCGATGGAGCATCGTTGCATGCTGTGCATGTTACGCTGTGCAACTGGTCAACTACACCAATGCTGTGCACACAACGTGATGTTTTTGGTCTACGAGTATATTATTTGTGTCCATCGTACCTCAGCGAGGCGATTTGATTAAGCGAAAGTGATTAGTGATGCCACTATAATCACAACTTCCAGTTACATAGCTATGCCACTTACATACCACCGGTACCACGCAAAGAATTTCATGAGCAACGCTACTGAAAATTCTTGCCTACGAACTACCGAATGTCTAATACTGTACTGCAGTGGTTCCAGGACCCCTACCTAGTGTCACTTCACTTTGTGCCACATTCTTGCGTACGGCGTTGCACCTAGCGCGTACGGCGTTGTACGTAGGCTCAGTTTCGCTGCCAGTGATCGGCTGTTCCTTTAAAATACTTCCTAAGGCGATCCTTAAATGCAATCTATTCAAGCAACGCATAAAATGTCATACCTCGTTGGAAAGAGTGAATCACAACTGCACACCATGCTGCTTGGGTGCTTCGGGCCCATTTGTTAAGCCATTGCTTGTTCGTATGTGGAGTCTCTGGCTCACAGCTGGGATACATAAAACTTCTCTGTTGACGTGTTGTTAAACAGCTCGTACACTTATTGAACTAGCCCTGCTTGTAAACTGGAAGCCAGTATACTTATTACCTAGCCTGAGGAAGCTGGCGGGCAAGTAGCTTATCGCATGCTAGGCTACGAAATGAGATCAGCACAAAGACTGTTGCCCCGAACGTGGCCGTATGACAGCTAGTACGCCACTGCACGCCGCCACATGCCACTTTATGCCCGCGGCAGCTCGCGTACCCTCTCTTGTACCATTTATGAGCCGGAACACGTGGAGTTTCTCGCCTCAAGCAGGCGTCTTCCTATCCAAAGGCCACACTCTCTGTCTACCTTCGTGTCTGGCTTTATGCTCCCTAAATGCTCTGCCGCGTCAAAGCGCTGCAAATCATGCCCACTTCAAGGAAGAGTTTTGAGCTGTGTCATTTGCAGTCCCAAATGGAAGGAGCTTGTGTATTGACACTGGTAAAAGGAAGAGTCTTGTGTGTTGTAGGTGGATAATCCAGAAATGAGGAGGGAGGAGAACTAACCCCAATCACAACATATTTAATGTAGAATAAACTAAAATCTAACCATAACTGAAATTCCCATACATAAGGGGTTACTATGTAAACGCCTCGGAGATTCAGAATCTCAACACACGCAGATACATCAGAGGATCACTACAAAGAGTCCTAAACAGACATACATGTATTACTCATCACGTGGGTACTCAAATTCCCAGTGTGCGGTGCCATTTAGACCCCGCAACTGGGTAGCGGTGACTAACGTTGTCACGAGATTTTGTGGAGTCTCGCGAGGATTGAGTGCAAGCGGTGACTGTTGCTGCGAGCTACTGCAAGGGCAGAGAGCAGCAATAAGTTGATCGAGCGACAGGGCTTCGAGCAACACCGGGCGAATCGAAAGGAGATATCAGCGAAGGCAGCTAGCTGTAGTGAACCCATGGAGCTGTGAATGCATGTAAGCTAGCAATAGGGGATGAGTGAACGAGCTCATTCCGGAATCTAAGGGATAAAGTCGACAACTGCTCTGGTCAAGCAGACGTGGGCGACCACACGGGTGACCTCGAGAGGCAACCTCGGGCACCTCGACGCACAAAGTGAAGACTTCCTCTGCCTAAGTACTACCAACTCCATCTTTCGGCTCACTAGTGAGTTGAAAGATTGTGACAAATGTGAACCAATGTGCCCTAGATACTGTACGTTCGTCCAGCTCAAGTTCGCAATCGATAGTGCTATCCTTATGTTACGTACTTGCCGATCATCTCTCCAGCAGGTTTAGCGCTCGTTCTACTCAGATGAGGGTAGTGCTCCTTCGAGTTCTGAAAAATTAACGCAGCTTGCAGCTTTGGGCCAAGAAGTTGGTCGTGCTCGGTAACGTGTAGTTAAAATGAGCTACATATAGGAAATCTTTCACTCAAATATCGTCCAGCTCTTCGTTCGTCACGATCAATGGCAATAATAGAGCTCACGTCCGACAACATAGTCACCGTGATACATGTACTGTACAATTAAATGATCACTGGGCAGGGCATCGAAATGGATATGGGTCGAACAAGTCTACATATAGCTGTTTTGGTAACGTGGTTTTGTTTCCGGGGATACAATATTGTTTAACTACTGAAATCAGAGTTCCATGTGGTCGTCTCAAGCTTCTCTTACGTGCTTGTTGACGGTGGTGGTATGCGGCTGGTAACAGCCAGCGTGACGATCAGTGCGCGCCAACGTTCTCCACTAATTCCTCCTTGAAGGAACACTATACGTGTACTGCTTACTAACCCCTCTTTGACTAAACGAAGGAGTACAACATGGTTGTTGTTCATTCTTAGTCATTTGTCACGCTCTAAAACACCATAGTTAACTTTCTGGACAATTCTAACTCACATTTAATTTTGCCTCGATTTCTAGATGGCCGCCTCTACGGGCGATGGGAACCCACAGTACCAACGATCCGCCTCGCATACCAGGAAGACCCAGGAAACCAGGACGCCAGCGGTCCAGATACAGCGTCTTGCCACCCAGTGCCTTGATGGTAGAATTCCATGTTGCGATGCCACCCGCAGCAATATCCACCTCAGCAACCTTATCACCACCGGACATGATGTTTACAGTCACGTCTTTGATGTCGGTGCTTGAGAAGTTGATGATGACTCTGCCGTCACCTTTCTTCTTCCAAGAACTCGAGCTGCCCTTGAAAGCCTTTTGATAATGTTCAAGCCGAGTGTAGCGGGCTCTGTTCCGTCGTCGATCTCACCCATGAACTGTGTGGGGCCGCAAATGGTCTGGATGTACTCGGAAAGAAGCGTCGACAGATTCGTCACATCCAACATACTGGCGGAGATCGTGGAGAGGCCGTTGTCGATCCACTTGTAAGCAGACTCTTTCGCAGCTATCGACGAGCCGTTTTTACTTTTTCCGCTCTTAATCAAGTCGTTGATGATCACCCCGAAGGTCTTGCGCAGAATTTCACGTGTTTGGTACGCGGTCTCCTCGTTGGACTCATTAATCAGCTGAATCATACAGTTGTTCGTGATCGTAGCGATGTCGTATTTCACAAGGTCAGACTCGCTGATCTTCAAACGGAGTTCATCATCGGTGATGGAAGGATCATCTGCTCTGTACTCGTTCACAATTTGCCAGGTGCGGTCCGCCAGCGACTTCATGTCAGCACCACAACTCGATGTGGACTCCATAGCTGTCTTTAGATTTGAGATCTCACCCTTCGTGATCTCCTCGGCGGCCTCTGTGAAGTTGGCCCCCTTCATGAAAGCCTTGAATCTGTCCACGCTCGAGATAAGGTCATCTTCGTAGGTCAAAATCTGCAACAGCATCCACTGGGAAGTGGCCAACACGACTTGCGAGACTCGAAGAGGACTAGGCACGGCCTTCCCCATGCACGTGTAGATGGCGATGGGTATGTCGGTCACTACGTTGTTCGTCTGGTACAGCATCAACAGTAGTTTGGCCTGCGGAGTCTGCGGGTCTTCCGTCTTAACGTTGCGAACATACCTAATGACACCCCTTATAACCGTCAGCAGTGCGTCGGCACACTTGGCAGCCCTCGTGAGCTTCCTTCCTAGTTGATAGAACTCGGCGAATATACCGACGGTGGCGACACTGACCACTGCTAGCGCAACAGCAGAGACCTTACTGGCAACTTCCAGTGCGCAGTCACTATTTTGCCGGACGCACTCCATGCTACACTCGACGGGGAATTCCAAGGGGCATTCCGTCCAACACGTGTTGGTCAGCTCGTTGCGGTCGTAGTTGGACGGGCATGTGTCCATGATGTACGCTTCACGGTAGCAGGATGTATCCGTGGGGAGGCTCCAAGTCCCCACCCAGTTGCGGTAGATCGACGTGACGGTGCTCGTGGCGGTGGCGGGCGTGGCCATATTGTCAGCCATAGTCGCAGTGTCGAGTGAAGACGACCCAACGTCTAGGGCTGATGAAGCCGCTACATCCATGGGTGACGCGTCATTAGTCGTGAGATCAGCGTTGTCATCTATTGAGATTATTCGTCCTTGTGTGATGGCTGTACCAGCGATCACAGTCAAAAGAAGAAGGGTCGCTTTTGATGGAGCCATGCAGACACTCTTGTAGTTGTACTAAAGGCAACAGACGAGCTGTTGCTCCAGTGATGCAGGAAAACGATGAATGAAATTCGTTTTGCCGTTTTGATAAACGGTCAGCATGTGGAGGGCCTCACCGATCAAGTACATGCACATGTATGTGGATAGACGACGAGTGTCTGCCGTCGTGATGGCGGTGGTCCATCACCAACAGTCTAGTCCACGCAATGCAGCGAGCCGAAGGCTTAACACCATTAACTTTTACATGCAACTTGCTATACACGATTCCTCGAAAATGAAATGCCATACCGGATGGTCTGACTATGGTCCAAAAACGCTGCGAGTTTACTCGGCGTTGACAGTTAACTTTGGTTCGTGATATTGCGCATTCCGCAAGCCGTGTCTGTACTTTGCGTGTCTACTCTTATTAAATTCAGAGAAGACAAGCATCAAAGAGGGCGAGGTCATCTGACCAACCGTTCGTAGTTTTCTACTTTGCAACTTCACCATAAGTTTCGTAAGGTATCTTGGACAGTTAGAAGCACATTGGAAAAAAACAACTATTCATAGGCAGACCGAGTATTGCACCTAGCGCTGCTGTTCATTTGGCAAAGATGGGGAGAGCTTCCTGATGGGCAGTTCAACATCACGATCAAAACGCGGCACAAATCAATGCTTTTATCATCACGTCCCAAACAGACGAAGTGTAGAATGCACATCCCCTCCATACGGCGCAGCACTATTGGCGCTACAGAGAAAGCAAATGCACGTGAGCCCAGTTTCTCAGATAATAAGCTTTTCTCCACAAGGATAGTGGTTGCTTCAATTCAGCCGAATTCGGCATTCCACCGCGACTAACTAACCGTGTATACTAGTAAAATGATAGCCAGGTGTTCTGTACTCAACTGCTTAACGCCTCAGTTCTACCTAACCCCGTTGGAAATTACTTAAAGTAGTCTGTTATTCAATGCTTTTCGTATTTATGTTGGACTATGCA